>JANHGC010002715.1:151190-166356 GCA_027560395.1 Boaedon fuliginosus | reverse complement strand
AAGAACACGCGGTCTGGACCTTCCCTCCCTCCCGCCAGGCAAGCGGCAGGAGAGCAGTTGGTGCAGCCAGGAAGAGGGGTGTATTTCCCTCTTTGGGGACGGGCCCCTGTTACCCCCCCTCGCCCAGGCAGGCTGGGGAGGTGCCCTTCATCCTGGGGGACCCAAAAGGATGCCAAGAACTGGCACATGAGCACAGGACAGCTAGTCTTGTGCACATGCGCAGAAACCTAAAGCTGTGCGCATGCGCACACCCAAAATCACGTGTTCTTTCAGTTTCCGGCACATAAGTGCGCAAGCAGGCTCACTTGCTCCCAGTTTTGGCACTCAGTGCCAAAAAGGTTCGCCATCACTGTGTTAGGGAGTCATTTCAATGGGCTTTGATACCATCGATCCCAGTATCTGAAAACTTACGGGGATTTGAAGAAGTTGGAAGAAATTTGGTCAAGTTATTTCAAAGGATTCCTGAGAGTTCACCACCGCCAAATTGATTTTTGTGCCGATGTAGAGAAGCAGAAAGCCACTTATCAGTAACATAAGACTAAAATCAGAAAGAAATTGCCAAGTTTTTTGTAAAAGAAAGCACTGTGTGTTTCAATACAGTATTATTTCTGAAAAGCTAAACAGGAAAAAAAAGAGGCTTATTAACATTAACTGTCAAAAGGAAGCAAAGTAAAAGGAAATAGACCTATGCCTCTCTAATTTTTACAACAATGTTTTTTATTTTTTTTAATTTATTTGCTACTCACCTTGCCATGAGGAGAACTCTGGGCAAGCAATTATGGCAATAAGTATGAACAAAAAGTTCAAAAAATATTTATTGTTTGGAAAACGCAATTCTAAATCACAATACCTAGTACTGGTGGTGAAATAGAACATTTAAATAGCAAGGTTTACCAATGAAACTCAAAAACATAGAATCAATTTTAACTGATGTTTTTGTAGGATTTATGTAGTTAAAAAAGGCAACAAAATGCAGTTTAAGGCTAAAGTATATTGGGTGACTTCAGAACAATGAGAGTGGGATTGAGGATAGGAATAACAACAAGAAATATAAAACTTCGTATTATATTGTTAGAAGAAATATCTTTCTGGGTCCAGTTCCAAGTGGGGAAAAACCCTCTGGAAGCATGGAGGCTGTTTGGAAAGATGGTTTAATAATGAACCGGATCACATGCCTTGGAGCTCCAGGATGGAAAGGAGAAGGAAAGAGAGCTGGCCACTGAGAGTTCCTTGGTTTTATACCCTCTGTTGGGCTTTGAACCTGCCCCCTGTACCTGTGGCAAGAAATGTCTCCTGATTGGTTAATGTCAGAGGTCCTAGCTAGCAATGTAGGTTGAAAATAAATACTTGGGCTTATTTTCGAGGAGGGTCTTACTTTTTTTGAGGGAGGAGAAGAACGCACGGTCAGACTCAGAAGCCAGCGATCCTGCAGGCATCCCAGGCACATAAAGCCCGCAAAAATTCCCAGGCTTATTTTTGAGGTAGGGGTAATATTAGGCCCCCCCCCAAAAAAATTAGGGTTGGGCTTATTATTGGGGTTGGTCGTGTTTTCTGAGAAACAGGGTATTAATGCCATAGGAATGTTTATATGATCTTTTCAGCACAACAACCCCATAGCCTTTTTTAAAAATTCCAAGTAACATCTGTGCTGCACTCATGAGGTTTTATGGCTTACTTCAGTCTGGAATTACTGCTCGTCTGTTTGAACTTAATTAGAATCGAGTTATCCATCATCCACATGGTTGTGGTGTAACTCTCTTCCTGAACCACAGCCTTGCTCTAACATTAAAACGAGTACTATATATTTCCTTCCTTTTCAATTCTATCCTCCCCCAAGAGCACAAATAATTTCCCCTTCAATTACCAGTAGTTTACAGATTCATCTGGGATGGTGTCGGTCTAATTTAAAACGTTTCAAATATTTTTAGGCTCCTTTTTTTATATAATGAGTCTTATAAAAAACAAAAGATGCAGAACATGAAATAGTAAGCTCACCAATACAATACAGCCCCTCCTTAATTCACGGCAGTCCGTATAATACAATAAATTTGGGTGGCTATATAAATTGAATAAACAAGCAAACAAACAAATAAAATAAATGCATCTTGAGCCCCCTCGAGTTCCCTTTGACTGGAGAAATGAGGCAGGGTATAAATCAAAATAAATAAAAATAAATAAATGCATCTCAGCTAGAAGAAATTAGAAACAAATGGATCTTTAAAGCCTTAAGGGAAAAAATAAAGCCAATTTCCCCGTTGGGATGGAGTTGCACAATGAAGGGGACGTGACTGAAAAGATTAATTGTCAACGCCTACCAAATACTTAATATTATACCTACAAGTCAACTAATATGTCTCTGATACCGATTTTAAACTCAGGGAAGTTTATTTACTTCCAGTAAAAAAAATAAATCAAGGGTAATACAGGTAGGTATAAGATTGAGCAAAAAGAAAACATCTATGCATGCTAGTTTTCTAGAAATAAGATGATTTTAGGGGTGGGGATAGCAAGTTTAATTTGCTAGTAGGGTAACATTCAATTATACTAACTTTGATTTACAATCTAAAGAGATACAAATACAGGAAACACCTTTTAACAAAATCTTATACCATGGCGGTAGAAATGGTTAGATTGCAGTATTGCAGGCTGACTCTGCTCACTGCTAGCAGTTCAATATTAACTGGCTACTCAGCCTTCCATCCTTTGTTGGAAGGAAAATCCATCTGGGTTCAGTTCCAACCTGGGAGAAAGACATTGGAAATAACATGGCGGCTGATTGGAAAGAAAGACACTGTTGATTGATGAACAGAACCACAGCATGCAGTTCTGGGGCAGCTGAAGAAATGGTTGAATGAGTCGATGGATCTTTATAGGTTTCTGTGACATTGAACTATGAACTGTTCTGAGGGTTGTGCAATGAAGGGGGTTGTGTCTTTTGCTAAATGATGGTGTGTTAATCCTATTATGTCAAGTTCATGTCCTGTCATTTCTTAATCCCATCACCCTGGAGCTGAAGATGTTTTGTCTATGAATGGATTGGCCAGGATTTCTTAATGGGCCCCAAATCTCCATCTCTAAAGATTTCTGCTGGAAGCTGTTTTACTATGCAGGAAATTAGGGCTGGAGCACGTTTCTCCATTTCCCCCTTTGGGAAAATATAATATTCTGCTTCTTTTAATATTCCCCAAAATATTTCATTCATAAATAAGTCTAAGTGCTATTGCTAATGTGTGTCCTAGTGTTAAAAGTAATAGAGCACATGCTGAACTTTTAAAACTTTCAACAAGTTTTAAAAGTGTTCAGTGGTATCTCTCATTCTCTCTCTCTCTCATCATCATCTCCCTAAGCATTCCATTGCTAATAGTAGACTTTCTTCTTGTTGTACCATATCCGTCATCGGACATTGGCGATCATGTTGGCGAGTCTATTTTTATCAACAGCTGTACAAAAAAGTGCTGCTGAGTTTTGTCCAAACCAGTCCTTCAGATTTAGATAATTGTAGATAATTTGCTGTGATAAAGCAGTTTTGGCCCACTCAAACCAAACCCATTTCACAACTTAATTCAAGACTCTTACAAATGGAAATTTCAAACCGGTAAATGTTGATTAAATCTTTTACTTTTTTCAGCTTGATTCTAGGGTGTTTGTCAGCTAACCTTTTCCAGTCTGGAACAGGTATGTGGCTACTTACAATGCTCTTAAAGAGATGCTGGATGAATAGATTTTGTGGCTAATGAAGAATTAAATATAATAAAACCGGCACAGAGAAAAATTCCACATGAGATGCATCTCATTATGTTGCACAGACCATCTTTTTTCAATCAATAATTTATAGCTCCCTTGAAAAACTGATGTTATAATGGAAACGCTGACAGACCATTAATTACCACATAGCCTGCAAAGTATGACAGAAACCTAATTGTCCAGATTTGCTCAAATATATTATACCACTCAGCTGAATAATGGTCACTTGTTGCAACGATCATGTAAATTGTGTAAGAAACCTGTCGCTTAATCTATGAGCTGCTGGCCAGGGAATTTTCCAGCCAATATCATATTTGATTTCCTTTCTGGACACAAATTAAATACCACAGCAGTGCTTGCAAAAGAAAGAGCGATGGAATCAGAGTATAGGATCACTGTAAGCACCTACCTACCCTAATATGCCCTAAGATTTCAGACTTTTTAAAAACTGAACACAGAATCTACTGCAAGGCTAACAAAAGATCTCCTATGGGTCTATTGAACATTATAGATGGAGAACATTATAGATGGAGATGCATATCTCCATATCTAACATAGAAACTCTGTTCACACACCAAGCCATTTTTACTTAATTGATTCAACCATAATTTGCCTGAGTTCATACACATCATCCAACCCTAAATCATGGTTTGAAAACCATGGTTCGTAGTTCTCAATTGCAGCAGGTTATCACCTCATGATTATAGGAACAACAATAATATCTACATGGAAAGCAAATACAACACAGGACAGATTAACAAATTGCGAGGAAATCCATGGGAATGTCTTTTTGTCCTGCTGCAATCCACCTTTATTGAAAGTACAGTAGCGTTGGTGGTAGCTTCGGGTAATCCCCGACCTCCGATCTTTCCGCCGTGCCTTGAAGACATGGCTCTTCCAACGAGCCACTCTAGGTTAAACCCAATGTTAGTTTGAATTTGTTCTTAATGTTTCATTAAATTTTAACCGGTTAATCTCCCACTTTTAAAGAAATTATTTATTGGAATTAAATTAATTTACTTGTGTTTTAAATTCTGTATTGTATGTTTCTATAGTTTGTAAACCGCCCTGAGTCCTTAGGAAGAAGGGCGGTATATAAGTCTAATAATAATGATGATGATGATGATGATAATAATGATGATGGTGATGATGATGTGCCCCTCTCTTTTTGAAGGTTTTTGAATGATTGTGTAAATGTGGATTGTTGTTTTAGATTTTTATATTGTATTATATTGTGTTTTTAGCTGTTGTTAGCCGCCTCGAGTTCCCCTGACTGGGAAAATGAGTCGGGGTATAAATCTAATAAAATAAAAATAAATAAATAAATAAATAAATAAATACATACATAAATAAATACATAAATACATAAATAAATAAATAAAAATGCTTTTGCCACTCAGTAGAATGGAACTAAGATGGAGCTGATCAGGTGGGGAGTGGTTGTGGGAAGGTGGGGGATGAGATATTTGAAGGTTCAGGGTTGTTGTCAAGCCTTGCTGGTAATACAAATCTCCAGTTATAGTTATTTAATTAAGATAGAGTGTCTTTGAAACACTTTTTTCCATATAATCTGACCTGAGTTGCCTCTTGTGGGATGAACGCTCAAGTGCCTCATCTCCCGCTTTCCCACAGCCTCTCATAGTAGGTTGCCTTTGGCAGGGAACTTCAGAACTTTGAATAGCTGTATGAATATTTGTTACTTAAATTACTTTTAATATTTGACTAACCAAATGGTAATCAAATCAATTTTAGGAAACGATTCTAGAAAGTATTCATAGGAAGGCTGGATTTGTTCAACTTGTTTAACAATGTTATATAACTAACCCATTTTCTTAGTTTGCTTATATTATATAAGCCATAAAAACTAAATGATAATTTACGTTTTGCAAATGTCACTGCTACATCTTAAGGCTGACCCAGTGATGTATCATGTATAACCCCAAACCAGTAAATTTGCAGAGGTTTAGGGCTAATTGAGATTAGTTTGCATTTTAATAATCCCATTGTTTCATGGGAATTCTCTCTAATCAGTATAGGGGATATATCTGAATTAGGTTTAACTATAACATTCTGACCATTCTGTGATGGATTCTCTCTACCTCAGTAGCTGGATGTAAACAATTTCTTTTGCTAGGAGAGTTTTCATTGGAGTGGGACACATTGTGCATATATTCTTATTATTTGTTATAGCTGCCCTACTCAAAAAAATTGAGTCCTCAATAGATCTGTCTTCTATGAATTGATCCAATCTTCCTTTTAATATATCCAAGTTGGTGGTCATTACCATGTCATATGTAATTAATTCTGAATAAGTTTAAGTGTAAAGATGCATTTTATTACATACTGCACAGTGTAAAGGTCACTTTCTTTTGTTTAGTCTAAATCACCTTTCAATTAATTTCCTCAGATGACCCCATTCCACGTGTTCTGAAAATGAGAGAAAGCCTTTATTCTGTCCATTTTCTCCATGCCTTCCATAATTCCATACATCTCAATTATGTCCCTGTTTTGTTAAACTTTTTCTAAGCTCAACAGTCCTAAACTTTAAACTTTTTCTCAGAAGGAAGATTTTTGACTTCTTCGGTTTCAGCATTAAAGGCCTATTGTCATGAAAATGCTCAATAGAGATAATTACATACCTGTTTGAATAGATGCGGCTTCCTATAGCTGAATCTAGAAAGCAGGAACTCTAAATAAAAATACAGACTGATAGTCAAACAACATGGGATGACAGGGAAAGCAGGACTGATGGAGATACCCAACCACCTTCTCCGCTTTTGTGAAAAGCACCGCCCACCATGCTAGATCTCCTATGGAAGCTTATTCAGATCAAATTCATCTAGAAATCTATCTTGTTTCAATCTTGCAGGATTTATGTCTCAGCAAAAACAGTCTATTAATCTGCTATCAAGAGACACAGCATTGAAATTAGACAGTAAGATCAAGGGCTCACATCTCACTAAGCTCTAGATTATATAAATAGTATAATGAATAAATAGAGGTTGCAATAAACTGTCAAAATCAAACAGATCACAGAATGAATCACAGTAATGCACTACATGAATGATTGAAACTTGCTGATATTTCAGTCTGGCTTTGTCCCTGGCTTGCCCCAACCAAGCCCAAGAAGCACTGTTTTAAATTTATGGCCTTATATCTTTGATCTGAAGAAAGAGTAATTCTATAACAACATTATATAAGCACTTGGAAATTCAGTCAAGTTTGTAAAGTGTATATTTTGATCTTAAGATATTTGGCATTACAAAAAGAAAAGTTTTGGCAATTATTCTCTTATACATTGTCTCTGTGTCTCTTTCCTGTCTCTGTCTCTCTGCCTCAGAGAGCCACTTTAAGATATCAATGATAGATATTTGCTATGGCCACATCTTATGTTCAAATGTTGTCAGGAAGAATTGTCTATGATGAAACCACCCAGCAGCTCTTCTCAACTATAGGAAAAATGAATACAGAGAGAGTGGAAAATTTTGAAGGAGATAAAAGCTAGTCACAGTTCTTGAGGAGAGGGAGTTTCTTTCAGGATATCTGGCAACCCGTTGTCTCTTGATCTCTAATTACACCTTAGGTTTTAGATATGGGATGCTGGGAAACATACTTGTTGCTGTAGCAACAGAATTGTCTAGAACTCTGGAAGTGTATAAACATTGTCACAGATGCACGATTAGATCAACAAATGCAAACCGAACAGAAAATAGAAACTTCCAGCCTTATGCAATTCTGAGCTAAAATGTTACCAAACTGTATTCATATGGCTTCATTTACCCTTTTATCAAATTGTGTAGGAATATAACTCCCATCAACTATAGCCACTGTGGCAATTATAATCTTAGTTGGATACAATGGGAATTATAGATTAGTACACCTGAAGTCTGCTAATTAAATCTTGGAAGCAACCAATTTATAATTTTTTTATTGGAGAATGGTATATTCATACCAATCCCAGAAATCAAATGTCTTGAACAGTGGACATCTTAATACAGCATTGTTCTTCATTGCTATAAACAAAGACTTTTGATTCAGACAATGTGGAGATTATTGTTTTAAACTCTTGTAATCAATGATACTGTCACACTGCAAAGAGAATAACTCATATGTCTTAAAGGCTTATATGGGGGTGAGTCCTAAAAGTCCTATTTTTAAGATTATTTTAATGGCTTTTTTCTCTCTCTGATACCAAATATAATATCTGCAGTGATTTTTAAAACATAATCATCAAAAACTGCACAGAATAGAACATTATTTTAATTGCAGGTATTCTGAACTTGGAGTGATTCACCCTTCTGAATGTTTGCACAGTACACATGAATGCCAATGCTATATGATTTTCTTAATAATGCTAAATCTACAGTGTGCATGCCACATCTGTAAAGGGTCATATATAGAAGCATCAGACATCTGGGGTGGTTGAAAATAAAGGAGATACAGGAAGTCCTCCACTTATGACCACAATTGGGCCCAAAATTTCTGTTACTGAGCAAGACAGCCACCCCGAGCTCCCCTTAACTGGGGAAGAGGGGGGGTATAATAATAATAATAATAATAATAATAATAATAATAATAATAATAATAATAATAAAAATAAAAATAAAAATAAAAATAAAAATAATGAATTTTGTCTCATTTTAGAACCTTTCTTGTCACCGTTGTTAAGTGAATCACTGCATTTGTTAAGTTAGTAACCTGGTTGTTAAATGAATCTGGCTCCCCCATTGACTTTGCTTGACAAAAGATTGTAAAAGGGGATCACATGACACCAGGATACTGCAACCATCATAAATATGAATCAATTGCTGAGAACCTGAATTTTGATCAAGTGACCTTGGGGATACTCCAATGGTCATAAATGTGAAAAATGGCCATAAATAATATTTTCAGTGCCGTTGTAACTTCAATCCGCTACTAAATGAGCTGTTGTATGTTGAGTTTACCTGCAGTAGATTTGGGTATATGAGCACTTAAAATGATCTTTTGAGAAATCACTACTTGTCTTCCTCCCACCTTTAACTATCACTTTTTTCCCTGTTCACAAGGTACAGCATTGTTTCCACCGAAGAAGATGGGCACAAAGTCTCCTCCCTTGGCAGCCTTAATGAGCACAGTCGTAATGGGAAAGGTCATGCCCCTCGACGGAAACGACGTAACCGTTTTGTCAAAAAGAATGGCCAGTGCAATGTCTACTTTGCTAACCTAAGCAACAAATCTCAACGTTACATGGCTGACATCTTCACTACTTGTGTGGACACTCGTTGGCGCTACATGCTCATGATCTTTTCAGCAGCCTTCTTGGTCTCTTGGTTATTCTTTGGTCTGCTGTTTTGGATCATTGCCTTCTTCCATGGTGACTTAGATGTCCCAGGTGCAGGAAGTAGTTCTGTTGCTACAAAATTCTGCATCAAACACGTCAATGGGTTCTTGGGAGCTTTCCTCTTCTCAGTGGAGACCCAGACAACCATTGGTTATGGTTTTAGATATGTGACTGAGGAATGCCCACTAGCTATTATGGTGGTTGTGGTGCAATCCATTGTAGGCTGTGTTATTGATTCTTTCATGATTGGCACCATCATGGCAAAAATGGCACGTCCCAAGAAAAGGGCCCAAACCCTACTCTTCAGCCATCATGCTGTCATTTCTCTGCGGGATGGCAAACTCTGCCTCATGTGGCGGGTGGGGAATCTAAGGAGGAGCCATATTGTGGAAGCTCATGTTCGGGCCCAGCTTATAAAACCCTATATGACAGCAGAAGGTGAGTATCTTCCATTAGACCAGAGAGATCTGAATGTGGGCTATGACATTGGCCTTGATCGTATCTTCTTAGTGTCTCCCATTATTATTGTTCATGAGATTGATGAGGAAAGTCCACTCTATGGGATGGGCAAGGAAGAACTAGAGAGAGAGGACTTTGAGATTGTTGTTATCCTTGAGGGTATGGTGGAAGCAACAGCCATGACCACTCAGGCTCGTAGTTCCTACTTGGCTAGTGAGATCCTTTGGGGCCATCGTTTTGAGCCTGTTGTCTTTGAAGAGAAGAAACATTATAAGGTGGACTATTCACGTTTCCACAAGACTTATGAGGTGGCTGGAACCCCTTACTGTTCTGCTCGGGAATTGCAGGAGAGCAAAATTACCATCCTGCCTTCACCTCCTCCACCTCCTAGTGCCTTCTGCTATGAGAATGAATTGGCTCTTGTCAGCCAGGATGAAGATGAGGAGGATGACTTGGATGTTGGAGTAGATTTGGGAGGAAGTCCAAAGGATGATGCAGGAGTCATACCAATGATGGAGTTTGGGAGCCATATGGATCTGGATCGATTACAAGTCTCCATTCCCCTGGATGCACTCTCATACCGTAGGGAATCAGCCATCTGAACTGCCATCTTTATTTTCATCCCACTTATATTCGCTGTTTCCTTACTACTCTAGCATAAGCTTTTGGTTGGAAAATCCCTACTGTACTTCTACCAACTATTGAACATATATAGACATGACACTTGCCTGGTGTTGGACAATCCAAGCTTCCTGCCATGCAGTTTTCAATTGGTTTTAATATCCTGAATTTAGAACAGAACCAAGGTCATTTCTCCTCATTTTCACATTTCTCTTTTCTGTGGCTTAAAACTATGACAAAGCAGCAACAGATGTGATACACTAAGATAAGATGGGACATGTTTTTGCTAAGCTGCCAGCAGTAGCAGAGAGACCAATAATGTTGCTGCAGGACAAGGAAGCTGCAAATATTAGCAAGCTGAATGAAACTGGTGTTTCTCAGTGTCATAGAGAGATCTGGCAGTGGCATATAATTTGCATGTATATTATTTGTTGCATACAAAATCTTCAGGAGAAAATAGCTCTAGTTTTCTCCATCTTCAAACATGTACAGTTAATCTCAATCTCATTCTGGTTCTTGGTATCCATGACTCCCTAAGTAAGTTAATACCAAGTGTTCTGGTCCATTTAAAATTTCTGTTCTTTCCCATAGAAATGCAAACAGGGCAAATCAGAAATATTTGCAAGAGGAGATGTTATAAATTGGGTCAGAATTAAAATGACTTTTAACTGGTCCTTTCTAAGCAATGCAATTTATATGCCCACTTCACCTACGAATGTTCTCCTCTGGAAAATTGATTTGGAACTGTTTATTTTTAAATAAAGTATACAATTTAATAAAATATAAAAGACTGGAAACAAAATGGGGAGGAACTTTTACTGCATAATGCTTTATCTACTATTTGCTTAATGATGGTGAGTTACCTTTCACCTACTAAGTGCCCTCCAGCTGCATTGAACTGCAAGTCCCACCATTCTCAGTCAGCATGGCCAATGACCTAGAAAGAGAGAGAGGGAAAAGTTCAATAATTTATGTCTGGATTAGCATCTGCTTGATGGTTACGTAATTCATCCTTAATTGAATAACCATGCATATAGCTGAGGAAGCATCTGTGGCTTTTCAAGTGTTAATGAAGTAGTTACTTGCAATATTCTTCTAACCCTGGTTGACTTGGGCAGTTGGCTTCCAACATGACCTGGAAGGCTACAGGCCTCCTGCTTCTATGATAAAGGCTGAAAACATAATATAGTGTTGACTCTGGCAAACACAACTCTGAAGCACTGCAAGATTCAAACTCTAAGCATGAATAACATAATATACATCGAACCGAGGTAAAATGAGGATAGGAACAATTCATTTTACACATACCACATGCAAATGAATTTTTAAAAGATAACAAGAATTAAATTAGCTTGGCAAGCTTAAGAAATCAAAACAAATGTTATGGATGTGGGTTTTTTTAGAATTGAATGAACTGAAGAGTTGAGGTGAACAAGAATATAGAGAAGAATAACGAATAAACCAAAATAGAACGTTATGCTAAAAGGGGCATTTTTGTAAATTTTAACTATCTTTTATCTAAGCAACTAATTAGATCACACAAAAAAGTAAGTTTGTCTTGAGCCAAGGTCAACCCTGTGTTTCTCTTGACAACCATACAAAAGTGGCTTGTCTTCTTCCAGAACGTTTTCTTAACTTCTCAGTCTAACCGACAGCCTTGGGCCTTCCTAGGGATCTCTCACACAAGTACTAACCAGATCCAATTCTGCATAACATTTTGAAATAAGATTAGCTAGGTCTTCATCACCCATTTTTTCATGAATTAGGAAATAAACACGCATAGATGCACGTTAAAAAATAATTGCTATGTTTTAAAATGTAACGGTTTAAAGAAAAGTAATATTCCTGGTCAGTGTGGGAAAGAATGAAACCAGTATGAATGGATGACCTTAAAGCTCTTGATAGTCTCCCAATTGATCTTTATGCTGAAATTGGCCTTGAAACCTTTTCATGCAGAAAATTGTTCTCTGACAGCCTTTTATGGAGAAAACAATAGTATTTACTCACGCTCATCAAAGATCACTTGGCCATACTCTTTTGGTTACATGTTGCTGAAAATCTGCTGTGTTTCCTGCCCTAAAATCGCCCATTTTAATCAGATTTGGCTCTGTAGTTTTAATAACACTAGGTTGAATTAAAGCAGTCCTTTAAAAAGCTTAAACAAAGATTCCAAAATACCAAATTTCCAAGCATTCAATACAACTTGTTAAGTCTTCCTATCATAATATGCTCCATTTTTGTAATAATGAATGGAGATATGTGTCATCAATGAGGTTAGCTTAGAAGAGTTTAATATCTGTAAGAACTATTGCCTGTAACAAGATTTGGACATTATCTGCCAAAACCGATTACTCCTATTTGTACCTCTTTCTCCTTTTCCAAATCAACACACTGTAACATTGGCATACAGGATTTTCTTTTAGAATGCTAATTTTAATTGTACAAACACTATTCTTTCTTTTCTGAAATAGAATTTGAAAAAAGGTTGTACAGTATGGACATGCAATAATCAGATTAACTCTGTTTGCTCAGATAAGCATTTTCCATGACATGGACCCTATCTTTGAGACAGGAATCTACTGGTAGTTATTACTGAAAGCTTTGGCTTCCTTCAAAATATATCTATTCTTAGGGCATACCATGTACATTTTGATTCAGGCTTTTAGAGCATTAAAAATCATATCCCTGTCTAGATAGACAACTTTCTTCTTTTCAGCTGTTGCAGGTTTTTTGCTCATCTTTCTGAATATGCAACAGCAATCTAGCCATTTTGTCCAGAAAGTCTGCATTCCACTTATAATTTTTACAATCAGTTGTCATTTCAAGAACTGAGTACCAGTCTCTCATTGTTCAATTAAACTATTGAAAAGGTCTCTCTTTGAACACAAACAGTCAGCCTTCTTCATACTTCGTACTTTATTCGCTTCATCAAATGTTTGTGTAGTATATATTAGGAGGATGACACAAAGTTTCTCTCTCACAGACACACACACACATACATGTGCGCATGCCCACATACACATGTACAGTACATACACACACATATAAACATAAAGGTACAGTTCTTTCAATGAAAGTATAAAAATATTTAAATTTTGTTTTCTTTTTCTTTTTTCTTCAGAAATGATTTCTCAAAAAGATGGGAATCAATATATTTAGCTCAAATTTCTAACATTTTATAAATGCACAAGTTTCTTTCTATTGCAAACAAAAAAGCACATATTTCCTACAGAAGTAGGAAACTTCTGCAAAATATCATTATCAATTACATATCCAGTTACTAAAATTTCAAAAATCAAGCTGGAAACTGGGAATAGTAATAATCCATTGCTACTTCCGGAACTGCACCAAACAAAAATGCGATAAAATTCATGAGCTTAGTCTGGGATGAATTGGGAAAAAACCATTAGTGCCTGCACTGAATACAAAGATTAAAAAGGTAGAAAGAAATGAAGCACGAAGTTCACATCTGTTAAATTCTAATATTTTCAAATCTAAGTATTGTACATTTCTAAGATCCCAAAATTATTATTTCATAACAACTGGAATGTCTGGAAATGTTTACTGGGGGGAGAATGAGGAGTGTGGAGCCCAACAGCTGACACTGAAACCAAACATTTTCTGAAGCAAACTTCCTTCACAAACGTCTGCTTTAACTGTTTGTCCTTAATAGTTTTGAAAAATATATGAAAAGGATATAAAACAGATTGATGAGTAAAGGTTGATGACTTCATCTGGATATCATAAAATTATTGCAATGAGATTGGAACTTGTATTAAGAATCCATTTGAACAAAACCAGAGCAAATTAGCAATAACTAGGTGTTATTTTGCCAACACAGACTGGAAGAGATGATGATGCGTCTTGAAAGCATTTTAAAAGTGTCTTACAAAGTCTAAATGGGGACATACTTAACTGTGAAGAGGTAACAGAAAACAGGTCCTGTTTCTGATAAATTATGACACATAGAGGATATGATCCACAACAAAGATGGTAATCTTATCATCCAAATATTGTGAGACTACAACTTCCATCAACTTAAACTTAACTAATGGTCAGAGATGATGGGAAATTTACTATAACAGCAAATGGAGGTCAAAGGACTGGAGAATATAAATGCATCAGTTTATGATTCATCCACAGTTGACTCAGATGGTAAGTAAATCCCAATGATATATAAAACAAAGCCTTATTTATTGATGATGGTTAACTCTGTGCCACCAGGCCCCCTGAACTGATTCTCACCCCTTCTTTTTCAATAGTCTTTTTGTTGTCTACCTGAGGTCCCTTTTTCAAATACTGTCAGTTGCCCTGTTTCTAGGCATTGTACTACAAAGTAAAATAACGGATTGGGAAGCAAAGGATTTATAAGTGAATCAGAAGTTCAGGACCCATCTGAGAAAGGTGAGGAATGGAGAAAGATGGGTCTCAGAAGAGAGAAATATGGATTTCAGAAGAAGCATTAGATGGATTTGTCCTTGAATATCAGACAACATTCCTATCAACTGCAAATATTCTGGACCGAGATTGAAACCAGCTTTCCACTTTTAGTCTCTTCCAGCTAGTACTTCGATTCCCATAATTCCTTCCTAATGGAAATTATTTTTCAGATATCTAAAGGATTCTTGGGTAGGAGAAGCCTTGCTGATCTACCTTAATAATACTCCCAAATCACCAATCTGGACATCAATAGTAGAGGCGATCGTGTACCCAAACTTACTGGAACCAGGGAAAAAGCCAACCTATAAAGAAATTTTGACTAAGGAAGGGGAATTGAAAACGGAACAGGATTTGAAAAAGCAGGGACTGGAAACAACGTGGTGGACATTCGCACAAATTAGGGAGAGATACAAAAAAGATAAGCAAAATCAGGGAATTGCAAGAGACTTACAGGAAATAGACATCGCAATACTTAAGACAGAAGAGAGAATAATAAAAAAGTGTTATAAATTTCTATTAGATCGAAAAATGGAAGAGGAGGTGGTAAAAGAAACAATGATTACCTGGGCCAGGAACTTT
>JANHGC010002715.1:135018-149313 GCA_027560395.1 Boaedon fuliginosus | reverse complement strand
CCTTCCTGTTTTCTTTATTCCCCTTATCCATCTTCGTCATCGATTTTCCTCCTCATTTATGGCTTGCTTCCCCTCCTTGTAATCCGTTCTGGTAATCCTTTTGTCCTTTTATTTGGGTAGGTGTCTCAAAACTCTCAGGTTAATTTTTACTTCTAAGCAAGTACGATCGTATGTTGCTCGTCTTCCTCTGCCTTTTCATCGCCATTTTCTTCTCCACATCTTTCTCCTCTCTTGTTTCCTCACTCCCCTCTGCCTCCTCAGTCTCATATGTCGTTAGTTGTTCTATTTGCTCAGGTTCCAGTTCATTTGCCTCCATTTTCCAATTTTTTTGTATCATATTATTTAACAATCCCATAATTTTATCTCCTATCACTTTTATTTCTTCAATATTCTCCATAATTGGATTCAGTTGGTTCCGCACCACCATAAACTCCTCTTTTTTATCCATATCAGCAAATAATCAAGTTTTCAAAGTCAAATTCAAATAATTCTCACCCAGGTCTTTCTACAGGCGTTCTGGGAAAATTTCCATTCCTCGGGGCAGGCAGGCAGTGGGAATGGCACCTTCTCCTTCTTCCTGGGTTGCCTCCCTTTTATCTGCTGCTTTTTCTCTACACGCGTTATTTATTGATCCTAGTTTTCTGCTGGGGGATCAATTTTTGCTTTTTAACTCGTCCCAACCCTGTCAAACATCTGGTTGGAATCTTATCTTCTTCCTCTAACTCTTTCTTCTCCAGGATGGTTCCTAGCTTGGTGGTCGCCATTTTATGCGCCGTCCTTTTCGGTCTTCCGCAAGGAGTTCACAGCAAGTGGGGAGGGGATTTGCATATCTCCTTGACCCTTCGTGCCACACTCCTTTGCTTGCCTCCCCTCCAGGGAGATTTAGACCCTTTTAAGGGTCCTCAGACAGGCAGGCCTAGGCAAAACTGTGGAGCTCGCATGTTTTGTTCCCAGAGTCGCCAGAAGTCCACCCGGATGTCTCACATGCTATTTTCTTGAAAACAATATGGAAGCAGTTTCTCAGTACCTTCATTTGGGATCTACAGCCTATGTCCAGATAAATGCCTAATAATACTTTTAAAATGAATGACAAATCTCTGTCCCTTCTTTGCAAACCTATGTCAAGCTAGGAAAATTTTCTGCAGATTAAGAAATAACATCAGTTTATTTGTAAGAAAATATGTAAGGAAATTTCTTATTTGTAAAGAAAATAGGTTAAACAATTAAATAATATGTAATAGTATTTCAGTTGCATAATTATAAACTTACCGATTACTCAACAAAATATTAATGCTTCTTGATTAATTTGTTTATAATAAAACAAGTAAGGAATATTTATCATGTTTCTAAGACATCACAGATTCCGTATATGGCAAAAAGACATAACATGATGATGCTAAGATTAAAATGTTTTCCCTAATAGGTGATTCTTCCTCCTAGTATTTAGTTCCATTCTTCTTGGCTTTAATCAACAGATTGGAATTGCATAAAAGCCATTTATGCAAAGGGAAGCATATAGTTTCCTGGGAGTCTATAATAATGGAATCAACTATTCCTTCAATTCTCAAAAAAAGTTACATGGATTTGATATATATATATTTAATTCTGGTTTAATTGCTCATTTTATTTGTTAGCTACCTTAATCATTTGGCTGGATGGAAGGATAACAAATGCACCCAATAAATAAACAACAACACCAAGATTGGCAAATATACAAAAATATGCAGGAAAAAAAACCAATGAGATACTCCAAAATAGCCGAAGGACTCAGAATGCAGACTGTACTGACCATAAAGTGATTACCGCCATCGAAAAGGGAAAGAAAAATGTAGGGAAGGGAAATGTAGGACATGCTCTTCAGAAGGACTTGGCTAAATAAAGGGCACGGTAACACTTTATTAAAGATTCCATGGGTTAAAAAGGAAATATTTTGGTGATACTGATACCTCCAGAGTAAATGGATTTTGTTTTTAATGTTCTTCAGCTTAATTAAAAAATGTCTGGGGATTTCCCCAAGGTAGAGATATGTGCACTAAAGCCAAACATGCCTGAAGTATTTTGTTGCCTTGTAGCAAAAAGAGCTGCCTCTTGGGCTGATCGATATTTCTGTTTGGTGCTCATACACAGCTTGATTCTAACTAAACTAATGAATCATCTTTGCCCATTGAAGGCAAAAAAAGAAAGAAAAGGTGAAGGGCAGATAGCCACAGTCTGGAAAGCTAAAAGTACAGGGGGGTTAATTATTTTATAGGTTTAAAATTATATATTACGTAATTTTTTCTGCCCAAATGGCACCAAAGGGCACAATTCAGAAGTAAGAGGTTCCTACTTCAACTGCACTTATCAACTTACATGTTTTGGCCAAGTCATTCAATATTCCTTTATACAAGGATCAGTTTTAACAAAGATGTTGGGTGGAATATAATACCATCAACAAATTATTCTGCAATTGTGGCATTTTACTAAACAAATGAATTCTAATATAGTTGAGCAAATCCTTTGGAAAACTCCAAACATTCTCACGGATATGGAACACTAAGAATGTAAGCCTTCCTCTACTTTGAATTGACATCCCTGACAATTCTCATTTTCTCCCTTGGCCACACAATATTGTCCTCATTCCATCCACAGCCCATAAATTAAACAGTCTTAACATTCTTCTTTGTAAACAGGCACCAAAGAGTCTTCTGCTTCTTGAGCTAAACTTATCCTATGATAGCCTCACATTTTCAAAACCCGGAGCAGTGTTTTATATCTTGGTGTGAAGTACAGAGGTGTCTTAGGCATGACCAGAGGTGTGTTTGAGGAATGTCAGAAGACACAGATACACTCCTTCTCTTTACATTCTAGCCAGCCTATGTCACAGCTATTTCTTTAACAGGATTTGCCCTCTCCATTAATACTTCCTTTCCCAAGTTCCTTTCACCCACTACTCTCTATTTTTGCAGACAACGTCTGTGCAGATGGGGTAGATTTCATTCTCTGCATGCTTATGGAGGTTATGACTGGAAGGGACTATGTAATTGGGACAACTTGATTTGGAAAGAGGTTAACGACATATTAACTCCTTTTCCTGGCTTTGTATGATATACTAACTAGGCTATGGTTTCGCTGAGTAGATCTGTAGCAAACTATGGTTTCAAAGTACTATAGTTGAACTCTTGCTTCACTAACATGTGATCCATTTAATCCATGATCTGCATCAAGTAGCACGTTAGGCTTAATCACAAGATAATTTATTATAATAGAACTAGTTTTAATTTGTGACTAAATATGTATTCGTCATCAGTGGATGTTATTCCATCTAGCATTCTAGGACAAACCAGCAATGAATGACTCCCAAATTCCTGGAAACAAAAGTCCCTGAAATGTACATAGGGAATATATGGAACACTAAGACTGAAGGACCGGATAGCATGCACTTTCTTAAAGTTGGTATCGCCAACTGTAGTTTCCATTTTGCTTCAAGTCTAAACCTGATGCTAAGAAGCTGGAGTAAGGTCGAAGATTACTGACTGATACCCTATTAAAAAGCATCTTCAGGATAGCAACTTACTGAGTTCACTTGGAAAGAAATAATTTATTTATTTATTTATTTATTTATTAGATTTATATCCCGCCTCTCTTCCCCTAACGGGGAACTCGAGGCGGCGTACAACAATAGTAAAACGTGCCCTATACAATAAAAGAAAATACACATTCATATCACACAATCAACAAAAGGGTATTCATATCTAAAGACTGAATTCTATAATTACCCTTCTTTTTGTGGCTCTTCTATGACAGGACAAAAAGTTTCAGATTGAGATTATAAACAGAGTACCTAAATTAAGAACTATTACTGTATCATTTTGGAAGTCCTAATTATAATTAATAACCTAGATGTCTCCATTGATAAAAAAAAATATGGGAGTTAAGCCAAAAAGGAATATCCTACATGGCAGAGAATTTATGTAGTAAAAAATGGGGTGGGTGGGTGTGAATTCATTCACTTAAGAGACAAACCTAGGAGAAAAAGTGTGTTGAATGTTATGTAACCTGTGTGTGTACAAATTCACCAGGTACCACAGTTGCCATAGGGACTGTAATTGTGACTTGCAGCCTGGATGGGTGGGTGTCTATGAGCTCGGTCTGAAGTCTGGAATAGAAGAAAACTTTGCTCTGGCAAAATTACTTTCCACGTGAGGTGTCCCATTCCTGGTTTTTCTTTGTTATAATGGAAGAACTGGGACCTTCAGAAATAGAGGCACTTTATCAATGCCTTGTAAATGGAGGGACATTTTGTCAGATGGCTGAAGCCTAAACTGCAGATGAAGTAAACTTCTAGCCTTTATGACACCACTTTATCGATCTGGACAAGTTGTGGGTCATTGTTGGCTGCTTGACAGCCTAGCTTTTTCCTAGTCTCTAAGGACTACTACACAGGATACTGCTGAATCCTGAATCTCTCTGCAGAAGACAAAAGGCTGGAGAAAGGTACAATAGGCTTGAAATAGCAAAAGTTTGAGGATAAGAGTTTTGAAGAGGTTGTTTAAGTTGGATAGTTTGCATCATGAGTCAGTTGTGCATGGTATGGAATAATATTTGCAGAACTGAATTCAAATGTGTTTACCTTCACATCTTTTAAATGAAGCCAGGTTTTAGTAATCTGCCATCTGGTTAAGACAACCGCTGGACTAAAATGCTTCTGTTTTAGATGTTTATGCTATTTATTAAATGGGAAATCAACAAATGTTATAATTAAATTGTTGTTCTCCTGTAATTTTTCTATTTATAGTCTTTTTTTCCTCCTTCAGATTCCAGAAAATCTAGCTGTTATAGAAAAAAACAGAATAATAGTGAAAATCTACAGGTACATATTACCTCAGCATTACCTTTTTTGTTTTTGAAGGGGCATGATTCTAATATGACAGTAATGTATTAACTGAATGGGTTGATTAATGGGTGTCCCCACTTTATAAAGTGATTTGCAATTTTCCATGTACATTTATAATAGATTATGAAGCACTAGGTAATAAACATCAGTGTGCCCACAGATGCTGCTACTAAATGGGAATATTTAGCATTATAATCCAGGACATGCTATATTTTTAGATTGGGTCTGGTTTGAGTTTTTTAAATTCTTTTTTCCCTTTCTTCCTTACAGAAAATATAATAGTTTGTGTTGATAGTATAACTATAGTTATTGGAAATAAAAAAATTCTTGCCACCTATTTTGTAAACATCAAATTCAAGAACTTTGAATTCAAGAATTCAAGAGCATCTCTTTTTAAAAGCAGGCTCCTGCTAAAATAAAAACCATTGCTGGTAAAATTGTGCTGTCCTTCTATTTCCCGTAATAATTAAACTTTCTCTTATTTTTCCCGGCTTCCCAAGGACACAGGACAGAACGGCCTGCTAATCTGTCTTCTAAACTCCATGCTGTCGGATGAGGGTAAAAAAGGTACATCATCAAATATTGGTTTGGTGAGGGGCCACAAAACCCTCAAAACAAAAATATTAGAGGCTTGGTATATGCTTAACATCCATAACATTGTCAAATTAATGCTATGCATTAAGGTTGTTGATCTGTGGGAAACAATAGTAAGTAGCAATGGAACACCGGGGCAGAAGAGGATGAGAAAGTGAATTGTTGGACAGGAATACAGAAAGGAGAAACTCCTTCTTCAACATACAATACTTTATAATGTCAGCAACAATCTAAAACATTGCCTAAAATTGGAAAAGTATTTGTTTGAATTAATTTTTAGATTATACTAATATACCATACTGTTAATACTGTTGTAGAACATATGAGAACATATGAATACATGGTGTTAGTCAGTGGTGGGATTCCAATTTTTTTACTACCGGTTCTGTGGGCATGGCTTGGTGGGCATGGCTATACAGTCTGCCAATGAGAGGTGGTATTTGTTGCGATCAGCCAGTCAGAGGTGGATATTTCAAGAATTCAAACATTCTTCTTCACTAGAGGGAGCAGTCTTAACATTCTGGCCCATGGCCTGTTCGGACAACCAAGCTTTCCTATATTTTCTCAAAGCCGGGAAGGAAGAGGTTATTACCGTAATGGGAACCTAGTTATTCCCAGGGAATGGCTGCAATTAAAAAGGAACATTTCCTCAATCCCTGCAGATGGCATCCCTAAGAGAAGGGATCCAATGAACTGGTGTATCTCCGAAGCCACAAGTAGTCATTTGAACTACTGTCTTCTACTCTTCAGTAGAAAACTACTGTTTTTTAAAATACTCTTCAAGGGCAGTCCACGTAAAGCCTATTGATGTAATCCTTGACCGGGGAAGAGAGGCGGGGTATAAATCTAATAAATAAATAAAATAAATAAATCCAATCATGTATATGCTCCCATTCCAAGAGTAGTCATGACTGGTGTTGTTAAATACTGTAATATAACCATATGAAACTTAAGACTTATCTGTCTACGGGTCTATGAAATGCATTAGCTTCATGTTTACATGGAAGGTGAGATGTTATAGTTTACACCCTCCACCACCTTTTGTGGGAGAAAATATCTCTTCAAGTGTGAGGTTGAGGCTGGTCTGTCTTGCTTTGGGACATTCTTTCCCCATGATGGTCCCATGGTTTGCTTTAAATGCAGTAGGTATGAAAGAACTGGGACATGTAACTGATAGTTCTGCTTCTTCTGCCTTCATATTTTTTATTGGATATGATCAGAGGTGGTATTCAATTTTTTTTACTACTGGTTCTGTGTGTGTGGCTTGGTGGGCATGGCTATGCTATCGTCCAATCAGAGGTGATATTTGCCAGTGTGGGCCAATCAGAGGTAGTATTTGCTGGTTCTCTGAATCAATCAAAATTATCGCTACTGGTTCTCCAGAACCTCTTGGAACTGGCTGAATACCACCTCTGGATATGATGTTTATCCACTTTCTTTATATATTTACTGTATGTACATGGTGCCAATTGTGCTGACAGGGCTTTCTTTTTGTTTTTTATTTCTATGAGGACCTAATCTAAGGGCTCTATGACAACTTGTCCCCTTTGAATGGGTCAGATATTAGGATCAACTTGGATTTGGAGGTATGTTCAGTTCTTTAGCTATAACAGACTCCTAGACTGCCAAATCTGTGGCTGAGATGGGGTGCTGACCAGCCTAATATTTAATATGAAAGCA
The DNA here is from genome assembly GCA_027560395.1 of Boaedon fuliginosus. Taxonomy (NCBI): domain Eukaryota; kingdom Metazoa; phylum Chordata; class Lepidosauria; order Squamata; family Lamprophiidae; genus Boaedon; species Boaedon fuliginosus. Next base: position 142,163 of record JANHGC010002715.1, on the reverse strand, counting down.
GTAACCCAGACCCAGTTTGTTCAACCCTTATATTAACTCCCAACATAGGAGGATGAGTTGATTAGTTTTGTGGTCCATGGAATAGAAGCTCTAAAAACTGAAATGGCAAGGATTGTCCTAGAGACTATGGCTTTGATCTCATGGCACATATACTGGAGGAACTCTATTTCCCTGTCTTCTTCATGCTTGAATGTGTCTTCCTCATTCTTATTTTCCATGGTGCTGCCAGAGGGACAAAACTAGTTAGGTTTTGAGAAGATGTTTGAGGAACCCAAAAGGAGTCCACCCACCCCCATACTGAGCTCTTTCTACCAGCATTCACCCTGCCTTTCCTCTGGGCTTTGTTGAATACCTCAAGCAAGGAGAGACACAAGGTAGAATGGCTGGCCAAAGGATATCAAAGGATTTGAGAACGCCTTCTGCTACCTTATGCCTCCCAGTGCACAGTTAGGTCCCACAGAGTTGTCTTGCTACGGGTCCTGTCAGCCAAACAATGTCAGCTGGCGGGTCTTTGTGCCAAAGCCTTCTCTGTGGCAGTGCCGACCCTATGGAACCAGCTTCCCGTGGAGATGAAGACCATTCCCACCTTGTTGGCCTTCTGTAAAGCCACAAAGACCTGGCTTTGTTGGATGGCCTGGAAATGATGTACCCCTGCCCCTGGATGTGTGGATTGTTGGTTGTTATTTTACATTGTATACTGTTGTATTTTTATGCTTGTTGTTAGCCGCCTCGAGTTCCCCTTGACTGGGGAAGAGAGGCGGGGTATAAATCTAATTAAATAAATAAATAAATAAATAAATAAATAAATAAATAAATAAATATCTCTACTGCCAATTAATCTTTTAGTTAGCAGATCCAAAAGGGAAGCAATTTTGCTTCCTTGAGGCTTAGAACATTGTCAGTCCTACAAGACAGAGTTGATAAGAAAGCCAACTACACAGGAAGATTAGAGTTAGACAGTACTTTATTGGAATTGTCCATAGTACCGTAACAGAATCTTGCAAACCTCATTGTGTTCTACCTCTCTCCTCCCTCTGATACCCTAGTGAATCAGGGACGAGCCTGCTTGACTCTATTCCAAATATTATCTTGTTTCCTAAGTCTAAAGGAATGTTTCAGCCCTCTTTGTTTATGTAACAGTTCTTGCCTATTTCCTTCAAGATCATCTCTCTGACACTCTATTAGTATTACAGATTTTTCTGATCTGCTTCAGGAACGCTGACTTTCAGAGCTTTCAGATTAATTTAGAACTGGCTATGGTTCATATTCATTGTCTACTTTTCCCTATCTGACTGATTCTGAAAGGATATGACATGGGCAATGATGTGAAGACTGTGTGTTTAGTTGGCTGGTCCATTTACCTATAAAGATGACATGGGCTTGAACTTATTAGTTGATAGAGGGTCTTGGTGAAGGAGGACACTTGGCATAAGTAAGATGAGAATAGTTGAACTTAATTTGCTGTAATCTTCCTGGGGAGCTCTGGGGAGATTTGGAGGGAAGGCTGCCTTGAGTAACTAATTGCTACTGTTCATTCAGTGATGAGTGGTGATAGGATTGGACAATTGGTGTTTCTATCCATTCAGGTACTCTTATTTTGCCTCTCCTGTAAGGAATAGCAATAGGCCTTCTTATGCCTGTCATGGACACATGGGACACACATGTAGCCCACATTTTATAAACTATAATGTTGGTTGAGGATAATGTGAAGGAGAAGTAAAAGGGCACACTGGAGTGTCTCTGGAAGGAAGCCTCAGGGATTACAAAGGTCCTCCAATGTATCTCCAAACAGCCAATCATTGGCTTAGTAACCATGTCATGGAAATTAAAAATTATCTGTCAATATCAAAAGAATCTTAAGAAGAATTGCTGGGAATTTATGTTGTCCAGAGCAGGGCAAGGAGACATCTCCTTCCACAAGAAGCATTATCAAAATGTTGATGTAACTAATGTTTAAAGTCTTTACTGGTTCAAACCAGTAATTCAAATTCATCTACTGTACCCTCTGTTAGAGATATAATATATACTAAGCCTGGTATCACCTTGAAAGTAGGCTTGTTTAAGGCTTTCCATTTATGTTGTCTTTATCTGTTATCATTTTGAAAATGGATCCAGCTTTTTTTCTACCCCTAGCTATTAAAACATGGGTGTCCAAACTCTTGACTTGCCTGGGCCACAGAGAGTAAAGATGAATTGTCTTACAATCATGTGGGTCTGCATTACTAGCTATCCATTTTAAAATTATTTTAACGTTGCTGTGGAAATTCTAAATTACATCTCCACGCCAGAACTAGTCATCTGAGATTAGGGTGGCAAGTTTTGTGCGTTTGTGCATGTTCATATGTATATGAAAGTTGAATATGAAAAAACAGTCAAGCATTCTGCTTAACAATGAAATCTAAACTTAGCCTTCTTTATAACAGATTAATTATGATTAATTTGATTTATTTAAATCCTATAGATTTAATGAGCCTATTCTAGACAGGGCTAAATTGTGAATTTAATCCTAGTAGAATAATAAAGATTGAATTTTTGTGATGGCATTTATATTCTTCAATAAATTTGTTCTAGTTTTTTTAAAGCTATGTAGAATTAAATTTGAAAGAACTTCTGCTGAGGCATGTGCAAAAAAAAGTAAAAGAAATGAATGTTGGAAATTTGCCATAAAAAATAAAAGCTCAGATAATTATATAGTAAAGGTTGGATATAAGCCAATATAAAAAGTGCAACATTATAGAGTTAAAGGTTAAGAGAATCTAGTTAAAATGAAAAGTTACTCCCTGAAAGTATATTTAGCTGGGGAAAACAAAGTTACCTAATTTATACACTGCACTAGGCTATGGTCTGTTTAATTAGTTTATTATATCACCATTGGGTAGCATTGCTAAATATGCTGAACCATCAACTTGGCTTAAAAATTACAATGGGCAGGCTCACATAATAAACTCTGTCAAAACCAATCAAACCACATTATGCCTTAATGTGATATGTATGAACCCAGTACATGCATTAAGAACTAAATGCTTATTTAAGTTATATATTTAAGCATTCTCATTTTACCAGTAGAAAAATAGCTCTACCTTCTATGACATTAATTATTGTGTATATAAACTTGTTCATTTTGTAATCTTTTCTCTAGCAGTAGTCTCAATCCCAAGTCTTCTGTATGCTACAGGAATCAAGATATAGAGTTTCTAAAAAGTTGGAGTTCATGGATGTGGGGGCGGGGGGCAATGATTTTACAGTGGAGGTAGGCAGATGTTCTTGGACGTCTGTTTGAAAACTTTTTAAAACCATGTTAATAGGGAGTTCTATAAATACAAGTCTGAACTGGAAAGGGCATATTATATCACTAGAAGTTTACTTTTTTAATAACTTAAACACTTTCTAAGATGCAAATAAAACTGATTCTGCAATGTTATATCATGGGATGCCATCTAAGCCCCCAAATCTCAAGGTAACTTAACAGCATAGCCTGAAACCATTTCAAAAATACATGTTTGAAGATACTTAAAATTCATTCAACACTACTCTTCTCGTAACCTTAGAAATCTAAACGTGATGTCCTTTCATGTTTTTCATCAGGAAATTCCTGGTTGGAGCATCTAAACTTTACTTACAAGTGATCCTGACACCAATGGGAAACAGGGACTAAGTTTCTGAGCAGTCAGGAAACTCTGTAGGCTTAAAGTTTTTTTGTCCCTGTATGTGACCAATATCTGCCACCAGAAGAATGCTGGCCAATGGTCCTTTCTTTCTTTGGTGGATTCCCTCCCTTCCATCAAATGCCACCAGCTACAGGAAGGAAAGAATGGCCCTGGCAGACATTACCTAGGAATCAAAGGGGAGAGTGCAAGTCCACATCAGATAAAAATAGTCAATAGGTGCCAGGATGATCCCACGGAGGGTCACTAGAGTGACACCACACCACCACATCCAATTGCACCCCTAGCAAAACTGCCATGGATTTTTGCCTGCGTAAAGGGAAAAAGCACCCGCTCAACTAAGGACCACTTGAAGCAGTTTGAGATTCAGGTTGGAGATGAGATAAAGACAATGTCATGAGAACATGGCAGAAAAAAATGAGATTTTAAGCTATGTTTGATCCGGGGTTAGATATAACTCAGGAAAGACCCCATTCAAATATATCAGAAATATTTTTGTAATAGAGCAAAACTTGTCCCGTTTACTATAAAAACCCAACAGAAACATGTGAGAAGCACCTTAGCCCCCTCTTATTTTTGTTTCTTAGCAACTGGTAGCCAGGCATATTGTCTTTGAATATGAAAGTAGCATACAGTTTGATTATTTAAAGGTTATGCTTAAAACCAAGAGCCAGGGTAAAGAAAAAAGTGTTGGATTTCAATGAGAAAAATGAATTTTAATGAGAAAAGTCAAGATGAAGTCCAGGTTCGAGTCACTGGATGGCTTTTGGCCGGTCAACTTACTTCCACGGGTTGTTGCTGGCAAAATAAGGGAAGTGCACTAAATATGCTGCTGTGAGCTTCCAGACAAAAGGTAATTTACATGCAATACAGTATTAAGATATTTAATAAAGTATCTTATTGGCTGCTGCAGATTAGGGGGGAAAGTAATTTTACCCTTAATTTAGCTAACAGGGTAGAACTTTTAAAGTGTTGTGTTAATGTGTTTTATTTTAAATCTCAAGATTATTTCATATATACAGTACAAAATCTGAATAGATATGTTTGTACCATAGTATGATATATAAGAGATTTACACATAAATATAATGAAGTAATTTGATAAAGGATTAAATATCTGGAGTCCAGCAGAAAAAAAAGTTTGTGGAAGTGTGGAATTTAAGAAGTTCTCAGGTATCAGGTTCATTTAGAAATGATGTCCACTGAAAGCAGTAGAGAATAGAATTATACTATTAATTATATCACATGATTCATAAAACAATGGTAAAAATTCAGCTCCAATGCCTGCATAAATAGAGAACAGGACTTGCAACTTTTGCTAAGCTGACTCAGGGCCCAAGAAGATAAAGGGCTACCTTCGAGGTCGCCTTCTGCTACCCTGTTTCCCTGAAAATACGACCTCCCCTGAAAGTAAGACCAAGCTTGATTTTTACACATGTGCCCAATCTACGTGTGCCCCTAACAGGTTAGTCAGTGGATAACATCCCCTAAAAATAAGACAAGGTGCCATTTTTGGTGGCAAAAAAAAAAGGCAGGGTCTTATTTTCAGGGAAACACGGTACCTTATGCCTCCCAGCGCCCAGTTAGGTCCCACAGAGTTGGCTTGCTACGGGTCCTGTCTGCCAAACAATGTTGGCTGGTGGGCCCCTGTGCTAAAACCTTCTTTGTGGCAGCGCCGACCCTCTGGAACCAGCTCCCGGCAGAGATCAGGACCATCCCCACCTTGTTGGCTTTCCGCAAAGCCACAGAGACCTAGCTTTGTGGGTCGGCCTAGAATTGATGTGCCCCCTCCTTGAATGGGTTGATTGTTGGCTTAGTCTTTTTACATTGTATTACACTGTATTTTAATTGTTGTTAGCCGCCTCGAGATCCCCCTGGCCAGGGAAGTGAGGCGGGTATAAATCTAATTAAACAAACAAACAAACAAACAAACAAATAAAAAATAGTTGTTGCTTTGAATGTAATTTTTTTTAAAAAAAATCATGTTGAAAACTAAATGGAAAATGCGATTTTAATCCATACTTGGTTTTTCAAAAATATAATGGAATATATGAGACCTGATAATATTAATGATTGTTAAGTAGTAAGTAATTAGAGTTTTGTCAGTTTGGTGTAATGGTTAAGCGCCAGGCTAGAAATCTAGCCCTTTTGTGTGTGTCCTTCTAGTCCTCCCGTAGGCACAAAACCAGCTAGGTCAATGGCCCCCAATCTTTTGGGCACCAGGGACCCGTTCCATGGAAAACAGTTTTTGCATGGACTAAATTAATGTTGGTTCCGCACACTACCTAGATCCTGCACATGCTCAGTTGAAGCTTCGCTTGCTTGTGTGGCCCGGTTCCTAACGGCACCAGCTCAGGAGTCCGTGGCCTGTGGATTGGGCACTCCTGAGCTAGGTGACCCTGGACCAGCCACTCTCTGCTGGCCCTAGAAAGGAGGCAATGGCACATGTCTTCTGAAAAACCTTGCCAAGAAAATTGTAGGGACTAGTCTAGTCAGTTGCCAGGAGTAAAAAAATTGACTTGTAAAGTGTGTGTGTCTGTTTATACACTTTCACACACCAACACAACATACACAAAACCCCAGCCTGGCTAGCTTAGTCTCCACTGTTATTAATAAGCCTCTGCTCTCTTTTGCCTGAAATACCTAAATCTAGAAGCCACAAAATTAAGAAAACGTAGGCCAGAATAATTATTTCAGGTTTTTTTTTAAATGTCTCCAGATTCTCCGTTTTTACTCCCAACTAAGTGAGCAGAGCCGCCTCCAGCGTCCTTGGGCGAAAACTGTGAACAGCATCCATTCTTTCGGCCAACGCGCTCGGCGCGGTTCTGCTGGGTTCACAATGGTTTTGCACTGCAGATGTGACATCGGCGGGCATTTGAGATTCCCGTGTTTTGTTTAGCAAACTTCGTGCATGTGTGTAAGGATGAAAACAGCGGGCGGGTCGGCTTCGGGTGGTGTTTTTTTCCTCTCTCTCTCAGCGAGCGCTATTAATCGGCTGTTGACAAGGAACCAGAAGCCGAAGGAACAAAAACAAGACGCTGGCCCTTTAAATTTCCGAGGGCGGGCCCAAGGATCTGTAGGATGACATCAGTGGGTTTGGCCGTGAGATTCAATGGAAACTCAATGAGCGAGCGCTCCGGCTGTACACTGGGAGAGCGAGGCTGAAGGGGAAGGAGGGAGGCGGTTGAGCAGGCAGAGCACGGAGAAAGAGGAAGCGGCGGCAGCAGCGCAGCGCCGGCCCCGGCGACCAGGCGCCCTTCCCAATCCTCCGTCATCCTCCCCCCCCGGCTTTCCCTCCCCCCTGACAGCCCCAGGAGCAGCAGCGGCAGGGAGGCTCCTTCCCGGCGGGGTAAGTATTGAGGGGCTCCGGGCAAGTTTTGAGGTGCAAATCCGGGGGGAAAGGCGGCCCCCCCCGCCTCTTTGTGTTTTTTTTTGGGTGGTTGTTGTTGAGAGAGGAGGGATTAGGCGGGGGAGGGGAACG
>JANHGC010002715.1:123597-134918 GCA_027560395.1 Boaedon fuliginosus | reverse complement strand
GGCCGAGCTTGGGAGGAGAGGGACGTTGCAAAGACAGAGCAATATTGGCACGGACGGCAGGGGGGGGGGGGGAACGGCAACTGCCAGCAGCCTGCTTTCCCTAGGAGACCTGTATATATATATATGTTGTTGGGGGTCACAAAAGAGGGCTGAGCAAAGAATGGCAGGCACCCCCCTCCCGTGCCTGAATTTCAGCATGGGTTCCCCCTTCGCTTTCCCTCGCCCGTCCCTTCGGATAGGGGACGAAGAGACCCGGTCCTTTTCTTCTCCGTTGATCTACCGGGGAGGAGAGGGGGGGAGTTGAGATCGCCATCGCGATCCATTTTGGGGGGAAGAGGAAAGGTGTGGGGGGGAGACTATTGTTTTTCTGCTTCCACATCTGGTGATTTCCAAATAGCCAGCACTGAGACGGGTGTCTCCCCCACTTTTGCCAACCCCCTATCTGGGCTTTTTTATGAAAGGGGAGAGCCAGTTAGTAACCAGCTTTGTGCTCCTAAAAGTGCTGCCTTTGGCAAATAGGGTGTGTGTGTGGTGTGTGAGGGGAGATGTTATTGTAAATAGCCATCTCCTTTTGTGCACAGACACAAGGCTGGGGATTGGGGAGAGGGATCGCGAGGGAGCTTCCTGTCTCTCCTTCTCTTCTTCAGCATTTCTTCTAAATTAATATTGCTGCTTAGTAGTGGCTCAGAGCCTGGCAATAGGATTGTACAGTCTAGCAAATGTAAGTTTTGTGCTATTTCTCCTGGACTACTGCCCTGTTCCCCCCTCTCCCCCTTTCAATTATTTTGGCCCTAGACACATAAATAACATGATTTAATTCTAAGTTGTGCTTATAGCTAAGTGAGATGGTCCTTATCAATTTTTAAATTTCTCTTTTTAATGCTTGGATTTATCGTGTGGTTGATTTGTTGCCTTTAGCTCCTTCCTTTTTGATAACAGTTCAAAGGGGCTGGGAGAGGATCAAGGATCTTTGTTCTGGCACATTAAAGATTTTTTTTTAAAAAAAGATGGCATCGTATTTATCATTTCTCCATTATATTTGAAGCTATATAAAAACCTTTCTTCCATACCCCTATCTTCTAACCTGGTAGCATTATTTATATATTAAGTTAGTTCTCACCCAGTTTGGGCAGTAGTAATCTTATTTGTATTTTTTACTCCCAGCAAATCAAGCAAGGCTAATGTGGAGGTACTTCTAATTTACAATCATTGTTTGAAAGTGTGGGTGGATTGCTTACCTGTAGATTCAGCACTGTAGTGAGATGTGTGGGGCCTGTGTATATATGGGAAAGAATAATGTAATTGTTTATGTAATATGATTTATATTTATATAATGCTGGAGGTAGTTTTCTGAGTAACAGAAAAAAGGGGATAGTTGTATTTTATAAGCATCTATTCATGCAGAGTATATGCTTTGTTGAGCTGATGGGTGGAGAGAGGAACCCAGAAAAGATTAAATTCTTCATTAGACTGGCTGTTTCATTTTGGAAAAAATGCTTTTTATTAAAAAGAAAATCTCAAAGATCTGAGACTAGACGCAATCAATGAGAGGAGTGGGAGCAAATTTTTCCAGTTTTGACTGATGTTCGATTTCCCCATGAACTGTGCCTTCATAAGCCCTTTTCCTAAGACTCCCGTCTTATTAATATTACAATCCAAAGCACTCTTACTAGAAGTAAGTCTACTATACAGGGAGTTACTTGGGATTCTTTGTGACTGATGATAAGAAATGCTTGTGAACTCTCAGCTCCTTCCTAATTCAATGGTAATTCTCTTAACATACAATACTGATAATTTTTTTTAAGAAAAACAGTTTAGAGGTGACTTGGCTGGAAATGCTCTTCTAAAACTGTGTTAGATGATCCACATCTAAATTGTTAGTTTCTTTTCCAAGAAGTTGCATGGTCATACTAGCTGAAAAAATGCAGTGGCCGGATGGGCCTCCAGTGACCTGAACCATGATTTCCTGTATGTTATGGGTTGCAGTATGATCGTCCATGGAACTCTTGTCTTCTTTACCCCTGGATCATGCTTTCAAAAATAATAGTACGGAAATCTTGAAAACTCTTCATCTTTGGAGATCAGACATTCCCGGAATAACTTGTGTTAGCTACTGCTCTTTCCAGTTTTTCTGTTACTTGTATTATAGTTTTAGGAATATAACTTGGATGAGTCAAAAATGTACAGATTATGACTAATCCATATGGGGAGGAGGAGAAAATGCTTTGTCTTCTTTGATGTTTAGGTTTGGATGGGCTTTGTCAAGCAAAATTGCTTCCTTGTCTTAACATTTGCCCCTTCCAAGCAGCTTACTCCACAAGAGCAAAGAATGCATTAATCAACATGCGTTACATAAATTAATTGTATGGCAGCATCCTCTAAAAGGAGCCATGGTCTCTCCTTCCCTCCTTCAGACAGATCCATGTTACTTGAACAGGGAGAAAGCACAAGATGGTGGCCATCAGGGAATATTGCTGGGGAGCCTCCAGAACTCCATTTGGTACAGGCCTATGCAAAGAGATTGCTCCTGCCATATGCACCAGAGGTGGTAAGGCTCAGATTTGGCTAGATCTCATGTTAATGAGTATGCTTGGGAAACAAATCAACAGTGGGCCTATTGTCAAATTTTAGAAGCATATGGATTTATGACCCAAACTAAGTTGTAAATAATGTGGCAAAATGCAGTGAAGTAATTCGACCTCTTTATGGGCAAGCGTGGAAAGAATAATTGTAGAGTGGAAGATGTGCATATTTGGGGAACCAATTTCTATATTTTCCATCCCTTCTTGATCTCATCCGATGATTGGGAATGACTCTAGAGGACCCGTCACTGTTGCAATATAAGTATACTAGAATGATTTTTCTGAAATGGGCTAGCCTCCTTAATCATTAGGTTCTCTTTTATGACATATGCCAGATACTATCATGATGACCATCAATACATGGGCTTACAGTATAAATCAGTTTCATGAATTTGTGTTGAGGTTTGCTGCAATAAAAAAGATTGTGGCTGACCATGGCTTTGGATTTAAACTTACTTTGGGGACTGGGTTGCACTCTTATTTTTTACCCTTTTTCCACAAATCGTTGAAGAGATATTGGGCCACTGATTCCTAAACTGAAATGTTAAATGTCTTACCACTAGGTCAGGAAACTGAGTCTACATATCTTATATCGAAGAGTTTCCTAAGTGTAAGGCACTATATCCAAGGATTGAAATTTTTTTATAGAGGACATCTAAGAATGAGTTTGGACCTTTTCGGTGGTATGAACTCCTCTAACTTTACCCTGTCTGTCTTTTCCTTTATTTCCAGCGCATCTGAATCATGGAGCTTCGAGTGGGAAACAAATATCGGCTGGGACGAAAGATTGGTAGTGGATCCTTTGGAGATATTTATTTGGGTGAGTTTCTCATTACGTAGAATTGTTATCTCAGGCTAAGGAACTCTGCTATCCTGGAGAATGGAAGGTACACTGCTGCTCTTTCTGAGTTATTTTCTGTTAAAATAACATAAATAAGAGCAGAGTAGACCAAAACCCTTGTTCCTGCTGGTTTCCAGTTGCCATCTGAGGATACCGGCAGTTAGATGTTGAATAGTTTGGAGTACGCATGCTTTAAAATTGTAAAATCATTTTGACTTGCTTGTAGCAACTTGGTAAGAAAATTCCCCTTTATTAATAATAGATATATAATATTTTTTTCTGGATAGCTAATATTGATTGTGTCTTATAGTATCGGTTTTAAAAGGGGGACGAGATAGAAAAATACTTGGGACATTTGGCCATTCTCAGTATAGGAACTGTTGATTATACCATCCAGCATATAACCAACAAAGAATGGTAAACTTGGGAATTAGTGGTTGCTACCCCAGTAGCAACTTAGTTGCAGGCTGATTTGAGAATTATTTGTCTTATGTAGTTTAGACTGCTTGCTCAGCATGTTACAGAACCAGAGGAAGGAAGTTGGATATTTAGGGCATGCTTACTTCCTGTATTGTGTTGTCTGAAAAGGAGATGGAACAAGGGGCTTTTGTACTCTTATGGATTTACCTTAAATAACTTATATCAGAACCTTGACCATCCATTGTAAAAACGTGAATCTTTCTGTAAAGTCTGAGCAATCTTTGCACTTCATGCTGCTGAAGTCAATACAGTTTTTTTAAGTATTGTTATCTCTATTTGTATGTGTTGGACTATATTTTTTATTAGTGTGGCTGTAGACACTTTTCAGAGATTAATCGAGTTATAATTCAGAATACCTGGAGAGTACCAGGTTAAAGAAAGCTGCAATCTTTGGGGTGTAGAGGTGCTATCTATGGAGTTTTAAGTAACATGATGCCTCTGCATTAGGGTCCTTTGCACGTAGTTGGCTTTCCCAGCCTCCAGTCACACTATATCATGTTGCAATGCTTCCTGGCATTGTTACAAGATTCTTCACCTTTACTGTTTTTTGAAGTTCTTCAGTATGGAAACTTGTGGTTATTTCCTTCTCAACTGACCTGTCCTTTTTTATTTGTATGTACTGGTAATTCACGTTACGTTTTGTTGAGTTAATTTTATTCTCCATAGAGCTTTTAAAAAGCTGTTGCACAAAATTTTAGAAAGCATGATAAACAGTAAAAACAGGCTTTGTTAGTATGTTTCCTTTTGTCTGCACATTAACCTATCTATATAAACTTAATGAAAATCAAAGCATCTGACCCAGTAAATAATATATAACATAACTGAGATATTTTGACTATGTTGGATGTAGGTTTATGTGTGAGGAGCCTATTAAAACATATGTCTGTGCTGAACTTTCTTCCCATTTTTCATTACTTTGTCTTTTTATTTTAGAAAATTAACTTCCATTTGTCTAACAATCTATGCCCAGGTAGATTATCTTCTGTCTCAAAAGCCCAGTTTATTTCTTCTGCCACTAGCCGTGCCATAGTATACAGTAGTGAGCCATTAAACATGTGTTCCTCCCTCTTTGCAAGTTTAGTTTTTTTCAAATCTGTTCTTATTTTTGAATGACTGGGAAGCATTTTGTGAAAGCACTTTGATTGAAGCCTATGCAGTGGAAATGATGGGGGAGGATTAGGACTTTCTCTGGATTTGCCCTATCCCTATGGACTCTGCAACACTGGCCTGAAGTGGCTTTTATAGCAAACTTTTGCAAATTTAAAAAACTTTAAAATATTACTAATCAGATTATGAATTGTTTTTTTCTAACCTCCCCTAGTTACTCTGAGAATATAGTAAAACCTCATTTTTTTTACTGACCCTTATTCAGCAAACTTCCAATCAGGACCACATTTTAGTTCAAACTTCATCCTCAAACTGAAACAATCCAGGTAATTAATGTTTAAGTTGTTTGTATCAGTTCAGATCCTTTGCCTAATTAATGCAAATATATAATCACAGAGATGATATAAACTGGCACAAATTATGTAAATTGCATCAATTAAATATGTTTGAATTTGCTGGACACTTTCCCCCTCCAATTGGCCTGTTAATTTACTAAATCATATAAGCAATAAGTACAGACTTTTGTCTGTGGTTACTTGGTCAAATACTATTGACATTAGCAAAGAGGGTATTTTTTTTTCATTGCTAGGAGGAAATGTGTATGTTTGTCAAGCTACTTGTATAGTTGTACACTGCTGATTCCAGTTCATTTCATGCAAGACACCATGGTTTTCTGCTCATAGTTCCATGGTTTTCTTTCCAAAGTTCTCAGGGTGGGTGGGTTAGTAATGTTATTTTAAGTCAGCGTTCCCAGTCTTTCCACCTTGGGGACCTGGTGCGGCAGGGGGGATGTGAGTGGCAGGTGCACATGTGCACACAGCTCCAATGGAGCTTCATGCATAAGTGGAAGGTTGTTTGCACTTGCGTGAGTAGAGGGCACTTGAGCGGAGGATGCTTGTGCTGACACGTAAAGCTCTACTCACGTGAACCGAGGACTCGAGCGCCCTTTGCTCAAGTGAGTGGAGCTTCACATGTAAGCACAAGAGCCCACCGCTCGTGTGAGTGGAGCTTCGCACATGCGTTTGCCGGTGTACACCGGTCATGCAACCCAGTTTCAAACATGCTCCAGCCCAGTAGTGGGCCACAGCCTGGGGTTTGGGGAGCCCTGATTTAAATAATGTAACTTAAATGATTTGCAGGCCTTTTTTGGGGGTAAAAACTCAGCTTCACCGTGTATGTTAATACATGGCTGTTACTGATGTAGGGATTGCATCATACAGAATATAAAACTGGATGTTGACCATTGGGACAATAAATGCAATGGTTATGTTTATTACTTCCACTGTGGTTGTATCAGGTATCCTGTAGATGCTGCTTTATTGAATTTATACTAAAGAAAAAGAAGGGTATACTAGACTGCGCAGGAATCAAGAGTAGTGCTACATATCTCATTTCAGCCTAAGAAGTTGAGTTTAGACAAAGATTGAATACCTGTTGGTGATAGTTTTAAATTATTTTACTTACAGTAATTTTATGTTTCAGTAACCAAAGTGCTCTGGGCAACTCAAAATAACACTCAGAGCTGCCTACCTGATGCATGATGAGGTGGACTTCAACTCCCATAATTCTCAACAATGAACATTTTGGATGTGCAGTTCTGTGAGTTGAAGCCTATAGGTGGGGGTTGTCTAAACTAGATAAATATTTTATGCCCCCTGATTATAAGATGAAAAAATATGTCTCTTTGATAGGAAATGTTATAAATTCCTATTTAAAAATATGAGATTTCTTGTTAATATTGAATGGTGAAATTTTTAATGGAAATCTAGGTTCTGGCAAGTTTGTGAATTCAAAAGAGCATCTCAGAATAAATCAGTGGCAAGCAATTTCCATATTATGCTAAGAAAACTGCAGGAATGTCTCCATATAAAGTGAGCAGGAGTGAAGACAAATATGCTTTATTTAGGTCTTTATTTTGGTTTATTTTAGATTCACTCTCAGTTATCCTGTTGTATGTTTGAAGAATGTAAAGGTTACTGGTTTCCTGAAGAACAGTGAGTTCTGGAAAGCTTCAAACTGATGTTTGAGTAGACAGGTTTGAGTTTTCCCAAGATCCAGATTCACCCAGTAATTATTAAAGCTTCATCCTGATCTGATTATGGGATAACCCAAAAAACGTTTTCTGGCTGTAAACTTGCTTTTTACTATTCTAATTTTGTGTTTCTTTGTAAAAAAAAAAAAGTCCCCTCAAACATATTTCATGAAATAAGTACTTAGATATAGCGAAACATAAATGTTCCACTGCAAAGTTTTTGAAAGAGAGCAAAGAGTCAAATATTGGTTGATTAGCATCTGTACAGTCTGGATAATTGTATTATTCAGCCTGTCTTCTCAATATTCCAATCGGGATGTCTGATTCTGATTCATGCGAGTTAACCTGGGTCATACCTCTTGCTGGGGAGGAATGCCAGTGGAAGCATCCTGGATTGGTAGATTGGTGAGACCGGCCTCCATTGTACTGGATATCTCTTAAGTCTCCCTTGAATTCTCTGATTCTATTGTTGAATGGCTTTTGTAAACAAGTGTCTGGAATGTGGAGGCTTTGCTTTCAGCAGTGAAGTTTGTTTGGTTTTAGGCTCATCTGAGCAGTGCTAGTGGACTAATATGACAGGAGGTGGTGGTGGTGGGTAGCATGGGGGAAAGTGTTGGAACAAAGGAAGAATTTAATAGGAGTTGGTTTAATTCTGCATTAACCTCCTCCTCATGGAAACCTAGGTTGCTCCTCTACCAAGCTGTGTGTGTTATTTTTTTAAAAAGACAGTGAGCCAAAGGCAACTTAGTTACTCATGCTAGTGATACCTGCTTGGACAGTTCCTGATTGCTTGTACCTTCTTCAGGCAGAGGATCTTTTCCCTTTGTTTCTTGGCCTGTTAATTCTGTCTCTATGCCTGACTTCACCCATCTGTTCTAGTCCTCCCTTTCATTTGCCATTCAGAAACAAAAAAGGACAGGGTGGGGGGAGGGAATGGAGAAGGAGAAATGTCATGGCTCTGTTGTGGAACAGTGGTAGATGTTTGTGTGTCTCCTTAACTTGTCTATGCATCTGCATTTCTGCAGTGGTGAGGTGCACCATTTTTACTTACGTTGGTGCCATTATCTTTTCTACAACCGTTCTATGCACACGGACCAGTTGGCTACACATATATTTGAAACACGTTGAAACACAGAAACACGTTCTGGAGCAAGCAGCCCACACACTCGAATGAGATGGGATAAGTGCTGGATAGGACTTCTTTTATCATTTTCAGATCTCAGATCACTAATCAAAAACTCAGTAACATTTGCATCTTTTAAACAGGAACGGTTTCTAATGTATCTCAAGCTACTGCATGGTGTTATGACATGTAGTCTTGAAAGCCCTTTACCTGCCTTATATAACACAGCGTAATTTTAAAAGAGTTACCTGCTTTATATGACACAATATCGATTTTGGTTGAGAAAGCAGGCTGAGGTCTGTAAATACTGTACACCAAAGATGCTACTTTACGTGTCTGAGTGGAGAACCACAGGTCTAGGATAGGACAGAAGGACTGGTAAGGCAGTGCAAGCTAATAGAAAGGTGAGAAGGATGCTTGAAAGGACTTGTTCAAGTATGTTGGGTTCTTTTGGACTTATGCCTTATGGACTTTATTAGCGTGCTTGGTAGAAATTTTGTAATGAGCCAGAAAGGTTTATGGGTTGGCTGTTGCAAAAAATAAAAAATAAATAAAATCCTATGCCATGCCTAGTACTTTTGACAGAAATAAAATGACCGTATATTGTTGTGCTAAAGTTGTACCATTTTAAATAAAGAATACACTTGAGCTCAACTTCTAGTAACTGTACTATGAACATGGCTGATTTCAAAAAGTGAAGCATGGTTGGACCTAGTTTGCATTGGAGTTGGAGACTATTCGGTGGACTAGATTGAGAAGGTTTGAAAAGCATTCTAGAAGAAGGCGCTGGCAACCCATTTCGAAACTGGAATATGGAATATCTCCCCAAGTCACCAGAAGTCAAGCTCAATAAGGGGAAAATATATTATTTGTAACTGCAATGCATTTAATTTATAGTAGAAATTGAAAAGGTTATTTGTTTAACCATGCCCCAAATATTTTCCAGAATACATATGCAATCAGCAGAAGTGTTTGAAAAACATCTGAGTTAAATAGCATTTGTCCAACTTATGTTACAATCAGTTTAGTATTTGAATATTAATCCTTTGTGTGCAGAAAGTCATTGTTTTAATATCTGTAAAGGATCATTTTTGATAAAAACTACTTTAAAAAAGTTTTGACTTAAATTGGAATATTTTTTTCTTCATTTGACCTACAACTAAATACCATGAACAGGTTAAATCATGAAAAATTTTTTTTTGAGAGCATCAGATTTCTGTTTTAAGTGCTTATGTAACCAGTGTGGGCATGGATTTTATATTTTATTGTCATGTAAATGGATCATCCAGCTTCCAGAATCAATCCAGCCTAACCAGCTAATCTGGGATGCTGGTTCATACTTCTTGAATTAAAATGATATATGCAGGAACATTACATTTTTAGATGGTGGAGAAGGAAGTTAAGACATGCCCAATATAGAAAAGGGCTGAGGCAAGTAGAAAACAATGGGAACGTGGCCATACTTAGACATCACTGCTAAATTTGCAGGATGATAGATGAGTACAAATTTCTCCATGAGTGACTTACCTAAAAATTATAGGGTGTATAATCTCATTGTAAAAGCAGTACAGTATTGAGTTATAAAGTAACATATCTGCATTCTTACTTTACAAATACATTAAAAAAAACTATTAAAGGCAATGTCTAAAATTTAAAATTATTGACAATGCTTTGCTTAATAGTTTAAATGTCTATCTTTTAAAGCCCTTTACCTAGAAAGTTCATAACAAATTATGGGAAAGACATCTCTAAGATACAGAAGATAATACAAGGTTAGATGTAAATTTAAAGACGGCACCCTCCTTCAGAGATGTAAGGCCTCCAACCACAACTTCATATCTCTCACTATTATTGATGTGGTGATTGCTACCTTCAGATTTCATATACTTTTATCACTTGTGGGATTCCAGGGCCATTCACAAAAATAACCATTGCTGTTCTAAATGGGTGCCATTTTTCCCTGAGCCTGCAGATAGTGAGGTTGAAACAGTGACTCAGATATCATTTGTGGTGTACTTGGAACTTCTCTTCCCCTAGCCAATCTCATTGGGGCCGTAGCTCTAAAGCTAAGTGACAACATGACTTAAATGTCAGCACTAACTTTGGTTTGCTGATGATTTTAGCAGATGCAGTCAGAGCCTGGCTGATGGGAGCGAAGCAGAAGCTCCCAAAGGAAAGGAGTAGACATAGAGAGAAATAACCAATAGTATAACACCTATCTTCCGCACGATTAATGTTGAGCCTGATAGAACTGACTATCTAGAAACGGAAATAAAAGTTGTGTAAGTGCATGTTCTGTCTTATTTTTTAAAAAAAGGATTAGGATGGAAGATCACGGTAATTAATATACACCTAGCCTTCAGGGCAGTGATTAAAATGGAATATCATGGCATCCCAGAACAAAGTTCATTCTTGGGTCAGTGATATGCTGTTTCATGTGTGGGTGTTCCCTCCTCTCCCCTTTTGATCTGTGATTGCATCATTACATTTGTTCAGAGATTTTTTTAACAGATTTAACAGAGTTTGAAGGGACCTTTTAGGTCATCTAGTCCAAACCCCTAACCGAGCAGGGGACCCTTCACCATTTCTGACAAATGGCAGTCCAATCTCTTCTTGAAAGTCTCAAATGAAGAAGCTCCCGCAATTTCTGAAGCCAAATTTGTTTCTGTTCATATTTTTTTAATAATGTCACAGGTGAAGTTGTGATATCTTTGATCTTTATTCCATGGCAGAATAAATATTACTGTAGGAACCATTGCAAAGGCCTCTTTGTTGTTATGCTTATCTTTTTATAATTTAAGCTTTGTAAGAATATCTCACTTTGTTTGCCAATCTGCAGAAAAATACAAACATCTCAACTCATTTGTCATTTGCCAGTTATTTATTTCTGAAAGGGCGGTGCCAGAGTTTAGTCCTGTCTTGCTGTTAGGAGCAATATGCAGTGGTGGGATTCAATTTTTTTTACTACCAGTTCTGAGGACGTAGCTTGGTGGGCGTGGCTATGTACTCGGCCAATCAGAGGTGGTATTTGCTGCGGTTGGCCAATCAGAGGTATTTGTCGGTTCTCTCAACCAATCAAAATTATCGCTGCCGGTTCTCCCAAACCTGTCAGAACTGGCTAAATACCACCTCTGATTATATGGTTTACAACAAAAG
>JANHGC010002715.1:89037-102980 GCA_027560395.1 Boaedon fuliginosus | reverse complement strand
CGCCTCGAGTTCCCCTTTTGGGTGAAGAGAGGCGGGGTATAAATCTAATAAATTAAATTAAATTAAATTAAATTAATTCTGCTGATTGCCGACTGCCAGAGGTTTGGCAGATTGATTCTCACCAGCTCATGGTTGACTCAGCTTTCCATCCTTCTGAGGTCGGTAAAATGAGGATCCAGACTATTGGGGACAATATGCTGACTCTGTAAACCGCTTAGGAGGGGGCTGTAAAGCACTACGAAGCAGCATATAAGTGCCATTGCTAAATGCTATTAAAAAACAGTTATTTTGTGACTGGCCACATCCATCATGGCAGCCATTTTGAGGAGTGTCCCTAGTGGGCTTTCAGAATTCCAAATTTTTCCTCTGTTTGGAGGCGCCTATTTTATCTAGATGAGTAGGATGAACCCTTTATCTTCTGAAGATTAATGTGTGCATTGCAGACAGAAGGCTTCCACTGCCCTCTGCACTGGACTAGTGCTGTTGGGATCTATAGCATGAAACTATATATAGGCAGGGTGGGGTGGGGGAATAACAGTGCCCAGAGAGGAATAAAATTGTTCTTGCTAATTATTCCTTGTTGCCGTCTCTCATTTCTGTCCCAGCTGAGTTCTCTACATACCTCAACTTCTGCCGTTCACTGCGGTTTGATGACAAACCAGATTACTCTTATCTGAGGCAGCTGTTCCGCAATCTCTTCCACCGTCAGGGTTTCTCCTATGACTATGTATTTGACTGGAATATGCTCAAATTTGTGAGTAACCCTCATTTTTTTTCAAAGGGGGGTGGTTGATATAGTAGAATTACTTGCATTCCAGGGAGCTGCAGATAAATGGGGAGGGGCTGAAGGCTAAGGATGCCTACGAAGCCTTTCTCTCTTTAATGCTGGATTATGTTTTGGGGTCCCTGTAGTGCAAATGTGCTAGTATTTGCAACCTGGTTCTCTCCAATCTGTTGGACTTCGGTTCCTGTAATGTCCAACTAGTAGGAGGTGGGGGAATGTGATGAAATCCTGTATTGTGTTTATGGGGTTCTAAATTGAGAATATTTCTTTGTGAAATAAGCTTTTCATAGTGGCTTTTTTAATAGTGCTTGCCTAAAAAGTAGCATCAAGACCTAAGTGCATAGGAACTCCAAAAACAGCCGAAAACAGATTTAAGGCCCTGTATATTTTCTTATTTACTCTTAGCCACAAGCCATGTGGTAAGACAGAAAAGTGGGAAGTGCCCACATTTTACTGCTTTCTAAGTAGGTAGTTACTACAGCCAAACAAGTTTAATTTTCTATATGTTAAAATTCCAAAAGTGCATCTGTTCTCCAAGTACTTTTATGTTTTACAACTACAATAAATGATTGTGATATTTCATTGAATCTTCAGTCGGAATATTGCTTGCCCAGATTTCTTTTCCCTTAGGAGGGCAAAACTGAAAGGATAAATACTGATGTGCAGCAAAAGCTGAATGTGTAAGCAATGAGCTTGATGGCTACAGGCTTACACACAACATACTTCTTGTCCTGGTCAGAAGTGGAGGAACCTCTGCAAAATAGACTCTGACTCAGTAGGCAGAAATTGGGGAGTTTTGCTTCTCCACTTTTTCCCAGCTGTTGTTGCAGTTGTTCATGCATGTGCATAAAGAGATTGATACTTTTCAGCGGCTATTAAAGTATTGTGGGGCATTAAATATTTCAGGGAGCAGCCCGGAATCCTGAGGATATGGACCGGGAGAGGCGAGAGCATGAACGAGAGGAAAGGATGGGGCAGCTCCGGGGTTCTGCTACACGGGCACTGCCTCCTGGCCCTCCTGCTGGGGCCACTGCTAACCGCCTCCGCAATGTCGCTGAACCCATGGCCTCCACACCCACTTCCCGCATCCAGCAGTCTGGTGAGTGGTTAGAAAACGGCACGCAAACCTTTAGCGGTAGCAGAAGTGTAGCCAACCCTGCTGATCTATTGCCCACTATTGGTACTTCCTTTTCATCCCAAATCCTGACTGGTCAACCCTATCTTCTGTTTTGGAAAATTGATTGGTCTGAAAAATAAGATTAAAAAATAAATAAGCAAAGGAATCTCTTATTAAAGCCAATAAAAAGTAAATCTATTTTAGTTTCAGTGATGGAGTAGATTAATCCAAATTATGGAACCTGTTGGGGAACAAGTCCATCTCCTTTCCAGTATTAGAAGCTCTCCTTCCTTTCAGAGTACAAATCCAACAAACCCACCATCCCAGGGCCCATAGAATGTTGCCTTAGTATGCCATGGACAGTTCCCTGTTCCTACCCTGTAACTTTTTCTTCCTTTTTCTTTTCTTCCTTTCTTCTTTCTTCTCTCATCTTCATCATCTTTATATAACTGCAAAATATCAATGTTATAAATAATTACTCCCTTCTTGCCAGGAAACACATCTCCCAGGGCAATTTCACGGGTAGACAGGGAACGCAAGGTCAGCATGAGGTTACACCGAGGAGCCCCCGCCAACATCTCCTCGTCTGACCTCACAGGACGGCAAGAAGTGTCACGGATTTCAGCATCACAGGTGGGTTTCTTTTGATGATCCTATTCCACTGAAAAAATACTTCTGTACTGTCTTTTCTGATAAAAATGATCAGAGCAGGTCACAATAAGACCAGCAATTAAAAGCTTAAGTAGGTCCCATCCTAGCCCACTGAACATCCATCTGATCAGGCAAAGAGAGGATAAATATTATTGATATGTGATACCTCAACTTCCTTGAATTCTGAGAAGTATCCACAGGTAGTCCTTGGTTTACAGTCACTTGTTCAGTGGTCATTTGAATTTACAATATAGTTATGGTGGCTCCTTCAGGTTCTGGACATTACAGCAGACCTGCTCCACTTACACTGTGCTTCCCTTGTCACTCACACACTCCCACCTGGCAGCAGCCATTTACCTATGTGCTGGCCCACTTGCAAGTCATCTGGGACTTGCAACTTCCTGCCAGCTTCCATGCTGACTTTGATTGTTGGAAGCTGGCAGGACCTTAGAAGGAGGTGCTTGCTCAGTAGGAACTGCAGAGATTTCCATCACTAAGCAATGCAGTCACCTGCGTAGAAATCAAGGTCCAGGAAGTACAGGCTTTCACAAACCATACAAACCCTGTGGAGTCAAACATCAAGTAACACCAAGGACAACAGACTGGCATTCCTAGACTGAGGTTCTGATTGGGACTGTTGCACCCTAGAATAGAGATCTATAGGAAACCCATACACAGAGACCTGCTGTTTGACTCTCACCATCCATTTCAACACAAACTAGGAGTCATCAGGATACTACATCACAGAATAGAAAACATCCCCACCATGAGGGATGCCTGAAAGAAGAAAAACAGGCAACTGGCAATTCTTAAAGCTGGTGTGTATCCAAATTGGGGTTTTATTAAATCAGCATCTGGATCCAACAAAAGAATTGCAGAGAAAGCTGAGACTCCAGAGTCAACAGAAGAACCTGGTGGTTTCTTACATTGCTAGTTTATTGGAGAAGCTAAAATAGATATTTGGGAAATGCCACATACCTGTGTGCTTCAAACCCACCAACCCACTAAGAGAGAGGCTTGTCCACCCTAAAGAGCAGATACCAAAATAAAAGGGTAATGTTGTGTATGCCGTCCAGTGCAGTGAGGAGTGTTCAGAGCTCTACATTGGAGAAACCAGGCAGCCTTTACACAAGAGGATGGCCCAGCACAGGGAAAGCAACACCACAGGACCAGAATCAGCAGTGCACCTTCATTTAGAAGAAAAAGGATGCTTTTTTGAGGACAATAATGTTCACATTTTGGATAGGGAAGATGGCGTGAAGGAGTCCATTTATGCCAGAGTGGAAAATGCCTC
This sequence comes from Boaedon fuliginosus, assembly GCA_027560395.1. NCBI lineage: Eukaryota > Metazoa > Chordata > Lepidosauria > Squamata > Lamprophiidae > Boaedon > Boaedon fuliginosus. Next base: position 99,134 of record JANHGC010002715.1, on the reverse strand, counting down.
AGTAGAGATGGACCCCTCAGATATAATCTTTCCCCCATTTTTTTATGCTGCTCTTTCATCATTCTCCAGGAAGATTGGGACCACTTCACAGGTTCACCAGGTTCACTCTTAACGACCCAACTAGGGTAGAGGATTGGAACAGTTGGAACATTTACATCACAATAGCTCTCTGCCTACTCACCTAACAAGCCTATGCAGATTAGATAGATTAGATGAGAAATGAAACCTCCCTGGAGGACATATATGGGATCCTTCTAACCAACTTGTTCAGACTAAAGAAGCTATTTGGATAAGCAGTGAAATGTTTTGAAGCAACAAGAAAAGAAGTCCAGTTGCCATGACTCAACAACTCTGCCTGGATGACTGGGAATCTTCATCAGCATGCAGTCAGTCCCATGATGTTGCACTTTAGGACTGCATTGCTTAGCGGCAGAAATTATGGTTCCAATTACCCTTGTAACTCAAGGAGTATCTGAATTAATGTCATAATCTCTTTGTGGATTTGTTTTTATCATACTTGTCACTTAAGTATGAAAATTCCTTTTCCAGTAGATTCAAGAATATCAGTCATCTTGGGAATAATATTTAAAAATTAAAAAAGAATGCATTCACCCTGTTATCCACTTAATGCAGGGGTATCAAACTGGGAGCCCGCGGACCAGATGCGTCACGCGCAGGCCATGCCCATCCCGTGACTTAATGCATTGATGAAAATCTTCCACATTTTAGGAGAGGGAATATGATGGAATCACCTCTTCAGAAGGGAGAGAAAGAAACTAGGGGTACCTTTCCTATGGTCCTTTTCTGCAGCCTATTCATTTCTTGTTTATTTGCAGACCAGTGTGCCATTTGATCACCTGGGGAAATGAAGAGTGGATTCCACCAGACCAGTGTTTGCTTAGGTGAGTGTCTGCCTTGCCAGCCAGTTCAGAGATGACAGCATTATTATGTGATCAAGCGAATGGTGGCTCATGCAGGGTCCACATATTTTCTGCTTAAATCTCAGTGTAATGGAAATGGGATAGTCAGGGTGTTTAAAAGGCCCAAATGACCTCATCCCATGACGAGAAAATGGGACTGGTTTTTTTTCCTGTCCTTGCAATAAAGGACATAATGTTCCACACTTACCTAATAATAATAATAATACTACAGCCAGTTCTTTCAATTAGTGTGCGTTAGACGGTGCGACATGGTAATTCATCACCGTGGAATTGTGCAAGTGGAGTCATACAAGATTTCACAGAAGTATTGATCCCCACTGGCAGAGTGAGTGCTGGCAGCAGCAGGTTTCAGTCCTGAGTAGCAGGGTATTGGCATTGTTTCACCAGAGACGTTCTTGAAAGCCTCAATCTAAAGAATTATTATCTAATGTGTCTTGAAGAGCTGTACTGTAGTGTTTATGGTGTTGGACTAGGGAGAGGGTTATTAGTTTCACATTCCCATTTGATTATGGCTAAATTATAATACTAGGTTTGTCATTTTGGGGGGTGGGGGCGATTTGTATTATTGCTTCAAGTTCCTGAAAGAAAATCAGATAGATTTAATAGAATAAAATATTTCTTCTGTTTTTAAGGATTTATATGATAGTGAATATTTGTCGGCGGGATGTGTGTGTGTATAGGTCAGTTTTTCTCAATCTCAGCATCTTTAAGAAATGTGGACTTCAATTCCCAGAATTCCCCAGCTAGCCTAGAAGTCCATGAATCTTAAAGTCCATGAATCTTAAAGTCCATGAATCTTAAAGTTGCTGAGGTTGAGAAAAAAACACCCTAGACTTGCCATTATTTAATTTTACTGCCAATACATTAGAATTAAATGTTTTTTTTCTTTAAAAAGGAGCTTTAGATCTATGCAACTGTGGGTTTCGCATCATGGGAGCTGGAAACACAACTAGTATACATAAATACAGCACTTTTAGACAATTTTGTGTTTCTCTTTTGTCTCCGTGGTTTCAGTTTGGTTCTTTAAAATGTTCCCTATGAATTGGTAAAAAAAAGTTCTTAAAAGCAAAGTAATCAAACATGAAAATACCTTAAAGCTCCAGAGATAATTTTGCACTCCTTGCAAATAAAACAATATTGCATAAATTCTGATTGGTGTGTAGCTTTAAAAACACGAGTGCAGATATCAGATTCTTTTCCCTGTTTGCTTTTCTTCTTTCAATGCAGTTTCTCGCCCTTAAAAGTTCCAAAGAATGATGGGCATAAGGGAATCCTTCATAAAATAAGCGGTAACTTATTTAGGGCTAAGCCAATGTATCAAAAGAAAATCCAGTGTTTGAATTTCTGAGAAGAAATCACTTTTTAATGCTCTGTTCTTTTCTTCTTCTTTTCTAGTGTCTTCACTGTATTTTTCTTTTAAAAAAACAAAACAACAAAAACAAATTAAAAGGAAAAAACAAACAAAAAAAAGCCAACCTTTTTTTTCCCCCGCCAGCAACAAGGAGAGGATCTGCCCTGTGCTGGCATTCTTGTCTTTCCTGAGATCATCGGCTGTGTTCCCGAACCAAATTGCCTTTGACGAGTCACTCATGCAGGAGCCTTGCAGGAACACCTTTGCTGCTGTTGTGCAGCTTCCTCTCCATAGGCCTTGCCCGTCTCATGCCAGCAGGCCGTGGCCACCACCCAGATCTTTCTCCTCCCGTTTCCGATCTATATGTATCGTTCACAAAAAAGAAAAAGAGAGAAGCCTTATTCGATATTGTTTTGAAAGTCCAGTTAGTTAAGCAAAGAAGGTTTCCAACGTAGTTTTAATCACATTTTTGTTCTGTGGTTCTTGGGTGCGGAGGAGGATGTTTACAGGAGACTTTAAAAATTCCAGCTCCAAGGAGCTCAAGGAGGTGGTTTAACATTCATTTCAAATTTGGCTGCAGTGGTAAGCTGGCACTGCCTCCAGGGGGGATTCAGTGGATGAAGGCTGCTATTTGCATTCAGGCATTCTTTCTTTTGGGGACACCACTGCCCCTGTGTGTGCATTCATGTGGGATGCTATAGGCATACCAATAAGGTGAACAGGACTGGCACGGCAGCAGTTGTGTGTTAAGGGTGTGGATGTGGGTAGCGATATCTGCTGTGCAAGGCAGCAACAAATGTGAAGGGTGTAGAAATGTACCCTGCTTCTAGTACAAGGGATGGCAGTCTCTCTCTCAAGCAACCGGTTTGGATGTGTTTAGTTTTATTATTATTACTTTGTTTTTGTTATTTTCCTGCAGGAGTCAGGGGATGGAGCTGAGGAAAAGGGAGGGGTATGTGAAAGATGGGGGCGGGAGGAGAAGCCATGTGATTGCAGAGGTTACTCCTTGTACCATCAATTTTAGAAGGACAAACGCATCTTCCCTCCTCAGTAAGAAGATTTCTTCTCCTTTTTTGCCCCATTCTTGTTTTTAAATTTTTAGGTTTTATTCAAGAAAATCTGTCTTTAGTTCTACATCACAGCCATCATCAACTGTCCTCCAGCCCTTAGCTTGGATTTTTTTTTTTTAAACGTTGGGCAGTCTGGAATGTTTGGAAGTGGATCGGCCTGGGCGTTTTTGGGTTTCTTTTTTTAATTCTTCTATTTAACACAGGTTTTTTTTTGTTGTTGTTTTCCCCTAATTTATTTACCCTGCTTACTGTGTCTCTCTCCTTTTTTTTAATTAAGTAAAAAAAACCTTTTTATTACTTTGTAATTTTAAAACAAAAACAAAAAAAACAAAAAATTGAACTTTGGGGGGTGGGAATTTTGTACTTTTTTCCTGTGTAAATATTGGACTTTTTTGAGCTTTATTGTGGTTGTTAATTTGAAGTAATAAAGTAGAAAATGATAAAGTGATAGAAGTTTCTGCCTTTTTTCCCCTCTTCTCTGCAGTCAACTTTGTGATGTAGGCAAGAAGTATCATTTTACATGCAACCTCATCCTTGCTCTGTTTCCAAGTTCCAGGAAAAAGAATGACTTAAGAAGAGTATGTACATCATTTGCTCAACTAAAAATAAAACAGATATAGCTTTCACTTTCTTAATTGATTCTGGTATCATAACAGAAAAGCAAATTGTACATGCTTCAAATTATGCAATCTTTGTTTTGGACTCAAACAATACAGGTTCTGGAAATTGAAATTTCTCTTCAGATTACATTAAAGCCAATCCAAATTAAATCAAAATCAGTATTTCAATAAATCAATATTACACTAGCCAGGGATCCTTTTAGAATTTCAATAATAAAAAATAAAAATACCTTTTGGAATTTCAACAATAGAGAATATCATTTTTAAACCAACAGGATTCCATTGTATGTCATTAAGGAATCCTGCATTAATTGCTCCCTGTCCTTTGTGTAAGAAAAATCATTGCTAACCTCTAATATACTTCCCCAAAATTCTATGTTATGTTTGTTTTTGGTTAATTTTTACTTTAAATTATAAGGTCACCCAAATGGTGATTTTTGGGTAGCTAACGTAAGATTAAAAGCAAAGTAATGTGAAAGAATGTAGATTTCATCTTGGGAAGGAAGAAGAGAACATGGAAACATTAAAGGAGACGAGAAAATAGAAAATGTGAGAAAGGAACTCAGAATACAGATAAAGAGTTGGAAAGGACCTTGGAGGTCACCTACTTTAACCCATTGCTCAAGCAGTAGACCCCATACCATTCAGGACAAGTGGTTGTCCAATCTCTTCAAAACCTCCAGTGATGGGGTACCCACGACTTCCGTTGGTTGGTTGTTGGTTGGTTGGTTGGTTGGTTGGTTGGTTGGTTGGTTGAATGAATGAATGAATCTGCTTCCGAAAGATACACATGGCCTTCCAACCAATAAATTGGAGCAAAAATTAAAAAGTGGTTAAGAAATTCAGAGGGATTCAAAGGCTCAAGATTTCACAGGTGCATTTGACACTCACCAAAACAGACTCTCGCTGACCAGCTGTGACCTTTTTTCTTTTCCCCCCCAAAAATTTCATTTTTTTCCCTTATACAACATCTCTTGTCACAAACAGAGCCACCGTGGCCATATTTCCAAGTATCCAAACAATATTTAAATTTTAACCTTCCCATTATTCCCATTATCTTCAACCTAATATAATATCTCCAACCTCAATTTCATTTGTAATCTAAAAACAATTTCTGCATATATTTAAACAATTTCATAGATTAATTCATTTACTTATCTATTATTATTGTATCTTAAACATTGTCAAAGTAATATATCAGTTATCTAACAGTTCTTTTTTTTAACCATGTACCTTCTATTTCTCTAATAAGATATCATTTTTAAAAAAATCAAATAAAAACATCTTCAATTCAAAAGTGTTCTATCAATTTAACCACTGTCTCTAAATTCCATTTGTAAAATCACCAGCCATTTTCTATCTCCTTGATCCCATCTCTTCTTTATATCCATGCCTTACCATTTTTGCTTGACGGTACCTCAGTCTCTTTTTAGCCCAAATCACGTCGCAATTTCTCCAAGCTGCTGCGCATGCGCTGTGTTCATTCTTTGTTTTAGTGCCAGCTTCGTGACCATCTCAGATCTCCAAAGCTCTATTAATGGTTCCAAGGTACTTTTCTCAATATTTACAACCCAGTCTGCAATCGTATATTTATTTATTTATTTATTTATTCGATTTATATCCCGCCTCTCTTCCCCAGATGGGGAACTCGAGGCGGCGAGATGGGAAACTCTATGCCTTGTTTCTTATTCCGACAATTCCAAGACCCCATATTTCATCCGGCCTCTTACTATCGTCGCATTGAGCAGTCTCCCCTGGGAATGCCGTATCACCCTCCTCCTCGCAATTGCCACAAATCTCCATATTTTCCTCATTTCCTCCAAGCAACTCTCCATTCCAATTAAATATTTTTCTCATCTCAGTCTTAATTTCATCAAAAATATACTTTATCGCCAATCTCAAATCCGACAGCCTTTCTTCCATTTTAAAAAAACTTTTTTTTCTGTTTTTATTTACTCGTTTGTTTATATCACGCTCCACCTCTCAAAATTCGCTATTTATAACTTAATCATTGGAGCCTCTATGTAGTTATCCTCTTTGGGTTTATAGTTATAATAAAATAGTCCTCACCCAGGTTCTGTCTCTGCTGTTTACAGTCTCTCTCTTCCAGTGGCTGTTCCGATTTGGTGCGGTGCCATTGCCGCTTTTCCGATCCTCTGGCACAGGGCTTCGTCGGGTGTCCAGCCGTGACTTTTGTCTAGCAGAAATGCCATCTGGTTTCTCTGCTCAGAAGAACCTTAGGTGAAAGCTTTGCTTTGTAGTGCAACACTTACTTTCAAATCAATCCCACTTTGTGTGATGCTACTAATCATCCCCCCCTTGATTTTGTATGATATAAAATGGGGCAGAGAGAAACTCTTGACAGGCTTAAAGTCTGTAGCAATTCTCAGCCATTCAGATCCTGGTTATCCCAAAGGTGCTTTTTCAGGAAGCAACTGGACTTTCTTGTTTTTTTCTTTGAAAACATTTCGCTTCTCATCCAAGAAGCTTCTATAAATCCTTCCAACCCCTATCCTGTCAGAGCTGAAGGAGCTTCTTGAATGAGAAGCGAAACTTCTTCAAAAAACAAGAAAGTCCAGTTGCCTGCTGAAAAAGCACCTTTGGGACCTTGAAAGACTTTCAAGATGTTTTCATCCCATTCTATAACAATAAAAAAGGATTCTTGGAATTTTTCCTGCTTCTGAGTCTTGACCTGTCTACCCTAAAGGCTAAAAAAAATACAGCAGAGTCAAATCCCCACAAATATATTGCAGCCTGGAATATTGGGACTATTTTAAATAATGTACGCCTGTCTCCCTATGGTACTTAATTCCTGTGAACAAAAGCAGTTTTTAATGTTCTATTCATATCGTATCTGACAATTTTCATATGAAGAATCCCAACATACCAACTATACATTCCAGTGATCAAAAGTCTGCCTTGTGTCTGAACAAGATGCTACAATATCCAGCACAAACTTGTCATTTCCTTCGTAACCCTGTATAAATAAAGGCAAATAACACCCAGCCATGGCAATTGGATCTGACTAATAGCGTTTATCTTTTTGCCATTCTCACTCAATGGTTCAAAACCGCAGTCAGAAAGGTGGTTATCTAGATCATGTTCCCTCCACTGACTTAAACAATAGAGATGGATCCGTTCTGCCTGCTTCATATCAGATGTTAAGTGCAGCTTCGTCTTTCACCCTGACTGCCTAATATATGGAAGGCATTGCAGATATAGCATGGTATAGTAAATGACTCACGAGCTCTTATCACCAGATTTTATCAGTCTATATAGCTTGTTTTCCATTGTCTATTGTTCACACGTGATGCTATTGGCAACTCTTCATGTAGCTGCACTCTGCCTGCAATCCCCATGTCTTCCACAACAATAGCCCATCTAAATTGAGGTGTGGGGAAGGAGGGTACTTCATGCCCTGTTGGGCTATAATGCTTCCCTTGGCTATCTATATTCTTTGCTTCTGCCTCAATATGTTGCTCCTACATTTGAGAAAGCTGTACCAGATTTCTTCACCCTGTTCAGTTGTTCCCTGCAGGAGCCTAGTTGAGATCTGATGTTTTAGTTTGATCCCTTCGTCACTGCTGCTTAACAATGTAGCAATCTAGCAAAAAACCCTCCCCTCAGTCTTTCCCACCACAGAACTGTTACTATGAATTTAATGCTACTGTTGACTCTACAAAGGGTCTTCTTCCTTGAAAAGGGAGGCTGGCTTCCGATAGTGAATATTCTAAACTACAAAGAAGCCGCTGCAGCTGTTTCTGCCAACGGTAACTGGGCGTTTGTGGTGGTTGGATCTTAATTGGGCACGTGTACCACCAGAAAAGAGTTGTCTCAGTGGGCACTGTGTGCTTTACCATTTTATGCTAGTGGGTTATAGAATTAATTAATATGCTTATATGTACATTACGATGCATATAAAAGAATCACCTAAACTAAGACCCATCACTATGTGAATTCGAAAGTACAATGTAATATTGGCACAGTAATGAAATAGAAAATTGGACTTGATTCAAAATAAAACAAAAACTGGGTTATACAAATAATTAGAGATTAAATAAAACAAGCCTTTGAATTTTTCAAATATTCTTGCTCTGCTGACCTGGAACAGAGCAAAGCATTCATCTGCTTCATGCATCACATTAAAGTCCAGTCTACTTTATTATTTGTATTAATTATTAATTACTTCACTGTGATTTGAATAAATCTCCATTAATTTATTCCATCCTGTACCATGGACAGTAATTTATCAACCACAGTTGGTCCACATAAAATGCAAAACAATCCCCCAGTTTCAAGTATAATATAAGAATAATGTACTATTGATTAAAAGAGCTAAAAGACTTGTTATAGGTACAGAGTTCATTGTTGCCAACCTATAGCAAGGAGAACAATTATTGGCACAGAAGAAGCCAACCTGAATCTGCTACCCTTAGTCAGATGGAGCCTCTGCAGAGAAAGATCAGAACTGGTTGTACTTAAGTGGCACAGGCAGTCAATGCCCTCCTATTGTAGACTCCCAACTGCTGTCATCAGATCAGCTGGTGGAGGCAAGAACTATGGCATGAGGAACAGCAGTGCCTTTATTGCCAGCTCATCTCGTCTAAATTGGGACTTGGAATATGAATGTGCAGGAGGGGAATGAGTTTCCTGGAGCTGGAGTTGCTTTCCGAGACACAATCTCAATGGCTTTAACAGGAAGGATGAAAAGGCAAGGAAGAATCTATTTCCTACACCATATTTAAAAGAAAATCTGTAGTCTTTTCATCCCCTTTTATTCAAAAGTGCTGTATACATACAGTAGAAGCATGTGTATATGCACACTTTTTCACTTTAATTTATCCTAAATAAAAGCTTAAGTGGTTTGTTCCAATAATTTACTTTTAAATAGTTTCTTGCTGCTGAGACTATAGATAAAACTTTGGGGGCGGGGGTCTAACCTTTTTTGAGGATGATTGTCTTGAATTTAAAGTGCAGCAGGAAAACCATGTGAGTAGTTCTAAAAATGTAATTTCGCCTGTTCTTTTTGTGGTTTATATTATGATATATCAATCTTTATTTGGTCATAAACCAGTAGATATTTTGATGTGGTAAAGCTTTGTAATGGAACTCCCTTTGAATTAAATTAATATCTAGCATAGCTTTAGGCATGTAAGAAATACACATATTATTTTTTCCCTTTCTGTTACTGATGTACTATAAACTAGAGTGGGACAGCTGGATCACAAATTGTTTATCTCATTCATTCATTCCAAATAATTCTCTGTGTCACTATTCTGGCCAATTCACAAAATCATAATAAAACCAACATTCAAACCCAAATCTTGGCACCCTAATCACTGAACTCTAGTTTCACTTCATCCTAATGGTTTTGTGAAGAACCAGCTTTTTAAGGCCTTTCAGAAGAGTAGGGGCCTGCCAGATCCTGGGGGAATGGTATTTCAGAGGATAGGCTCTTACCTGTGCCTTGTCACCTTCTCTCTTCAACTTTTGCCAGCAGTTCTGTCAGCATTTCTTGCATTGCTCCAAATCACGTTGCTCTGCAGTGAGCCTGCAGGAGTTCTAGAAGACCAGCAACCACAGAGTCCATACCGGTGTGACTCAATCCAAAGCCCTTGCCATCTGCTTATTCCAAACTATGACAAGAGGTCTTGGCTGAAACTTCATTGCATCTGACAGTCGCCTGGGGCAGGCCAATTAAATAGACCCTGTCTCTTTACAATGTGGGGTGGGGGTGGCCACAGATTTTATCTGTCCATGGAACTGAGATTAATATTCTTCAATCCCAGATCTTCATGCCGCTGCCTTAAAACAAACAAAACATAATGTGTGACCTGTTCTGAGAATTGGGCTCTAAATAAATTGGACCTATTCATGATAGCCAGAGGGAGCACCTCTAATTCCAGGCCCAAACAGGCCCCTTCTCAAGAAGCCTTCCCTGGACCCGGCCGTTTTGAACAACTTCCGTCCGGTCTCCAACCTTCCCTTTTTAGGGAAGGTTGTTGAGAAGGTGGTGGCGCTCCAACTCCTTCATGCCTTGGATGAAGCTGATTATCTGGATCCCTTGCAGTCTGGGTTCAGGCCTGGGTACAGCACTGAGACGGCTTTGATCGCA
>JANHGC010002715.1:71786-88468 GCA_027560395.1 Boaedon fuliginosus | reverse complement strand
CTGTTGAATTTTGTATGTCATGTTTGTCTCATTGCATATCCAGAGAGACGCCAGAAAAAGAAGATGCCGATCTTCAAAAGGTTGAATGAACTCTTCAGTTCGAGTTCCAGTATTTGGACCTTATATTAATTTGTTCGGACTTGCTTATTCCCAAGTTAATATGTAAGGTGATGGCATAGTGGTATCTATCGATACCAGACGGGGAGTGCCCTACCCTCTCCTTTAGAGAGCAGAGTAGCTTTAAGTGTGCTCCTTTAAGAAGAAGCAATCCCAAGGTGTCTTGAGCTTGAGAGCGGGATTGTAGAGCTAGCCCCCCACCCTTTGGGAGGTTTGTGTGAGAGAGGCCTCTTCACCATTTAGTTCAAGCCATGCTGGGGCCTTGAAAGGCTCTAGTCCTTTTTACCTCGGGCCGCACCTCAGGTCATAAGCAAGCCACACTCAAGTTATTGTACCTTCCATCCTAATTGCCAAATGCAGATTGTAAGTTATTTTACTTGTTATTTTCAACTATTAAAAAGTTATTGTTCAGAAATAAAGTGCTTGTGAATGTGGAAGAAGTGACAAAGAGGAAGTGACCAGGTTTAGCTGGTTGATTAACACCCCTTGTGTTGCAAAACCAAGGGGCAGATCAGCAGAGGGAGCTAGAAAGATAAAGTGATTAAATAAATGGAATAAGCATAAATGAGAAAAATAATAAGACAGGAAACAGTGAAATAAACTGGAAGTTTTGAATAGATCTTACAAGATTGTCAGCTTATAGAAGTTTATTGTAACTATGAAAGCAACGGGTGGCCTTTTTAAACAAAGTAGCCTTTCTTTTATAATACAGCAACATACCTTTATAATAAAAACACTTTTCCAAATAATTGGCATCTCTGTGTTCTGCCTCACTTTCTCACCACGGTGATGGTATGAATCCACAACAATATGCTTTGGTGATGTGTGTGTGTGTGTGTGTGTGTTTTAGTCTACTCTTTCAGCTAGTGGCAATGATGTAAAATATAACTGTAAAAATCAACTTCAGTTGAACAAAGTACTATGATAAATCCTTAAAACTTTGAGCAAATCCTCAACACTGGGCATTACAGGATAAAATGATGCAGGGACAAGAAAGAGACTGAAAACGGACTCAGGAATATGCTGCCAGTATTCAGATAAAAGTAAGGGTTGACATGATCCCGTTCCAAAGGAGATTGGAGCAAGAGACTTACATAAAACTCAATGTTTATAGTGCTGCTTCTGTATGCCCAAAACATAGCAACCAAATACAGTAATTCTATCAACAGTTTCAACCAAATAATTCTGTGTGGGTTGCTATTTATCTAAGATGTTCATTGCATGGGAACAAATTGATTAAGCATGCCCAACAAGGTCAAAATATCCTATGCAAGGAACAGGGATAGGCTGTTGTCAGCTGAGTATTTCCTAATTTTAATTATTCTGAAATTCTTAAATATTTACACCTACACAACCTTACATTCATGTGATAATTATACATACATGCATTTCAATGGTATTTCTTTTACTAAGCTCAAAGAATAGGTCTCACTATTACAAGATGATGCTGGAATAACTAAATTGGCAAGATCCGCATTCTGGCAAACCTTTGACTAAGAATGACATCAACGCTGAGCTCTGCCAATACAGCAATTACAAAGGCATTTTCTTCACGTGTTCCAATGGTACAGCCTGATGGATTGTATACCAGGAAATCCTCATCCTCATCCTGCTGGTATAGCATCTCAAAAGGTATTTTGGGGTATCGATGGGGACAGATTTAGTTTAAAGCATCCATATATTGGTTGCATCAAAAAAGTGTCATTTATATCTTGGCTCTTCACAGGAGTTTGTAAGGGTAATCATAATTTTAAACTAATGTCTTTCAAAATGGCAATAAAATATCCCATTTTTAACTTGAACAAAAAGGATACCAGCATCATTATTACTGGGGTTTACTTAAAATTGCAAAAGAGTGGAGAAGCAAATACTATCCCCACCTTCAAGAAGGAGGTGGACCTGGAACTATAGATCTCTAAGCTTCATCTTTATAGTTGGCAAGATCCTCAAACAGATTGTTAAGCAGTGTGATTGGCTAAGCATGCAACAATTAACAGGTGTCAGCATGGGTTTGTCATATACAAATTATTGCCAGACTAACCTTATCTTCTTTGATAATTACTAGTTTATAGATCAAGAAATAGCATAGTGCATAGAGATACATCATCCTAAATAACTTATGACCCAGGGGCTAATAAGTAGTGGAACAATTGTACTAAAAGTGCTTGTTAATACCTCTACTTTAACCTGAAGAAGTGTTGAGTAGAGTGCCACAGGGGCTTGTATCAATGACTTGATAAAGCCCAGGGATATTTATAAATGTGCAGATGAAACAGCTGGAAAGGATGGCTTATACTTTAACAAAGAGGTAAAAAAACCAAAAAGATCTAGGAAACTTTGAAAAGTGGGCTGAAAGGAATAGGATGGAATTTAACAGGGAGAAATTAATGTTCCATATTGGGTAAGAAAAATGAAAGGCACATATATTGGGGGACGCAATTTGGCAACAGTATATGTGAAAAGGACCTGGTGTCCAAACTATGAGCCAGTGTATTTAACTTTTGATAAGTTGTCTCACTCATCCTAGCAAGATTTCTATTCCAGGCATGCCAGGATTCTCTTGGGGAAACAAATGATTGCTGCAACTGAGGATTTAAATCTAGCTCCTCTATTGAAGTGAAGAGCTAAACCTGAGCATGTCCTTCTTCAGCTTGGCATTTTCTAACTCTGCTGGTCTAAAACTCACAATTCACAGCCAGCATTGTTTACAACAGAAATAACATTCAACTGAATACATTTTAATCCTCTGTAGATCTCTTCAGGGATTCAGAAATGAATGTTTGAACAGGCTGTGAATGAGTCCCACTGTTATAAGCCTTAGTGTGAGAACCCAGCCTTTTCCAAGTTTATTTAATTGAAAGAACTGGTTGTGTTCACAGATCATGCTACACCCCTAATATCCTTTGTCTGATTTTGGCTTAGCATCTTATGTGGACCCAGCCCATTTTGATCTATCTCACAAATCATGACCCACAGCAATGTCAGCACAGCTGTTATGTCTCACATAGACTGTGAAAAGTCACACCAACCGTCTACACTCCCTGAAGTAGCTGCCTTACGGTTAACCCTGGCAGAACAGAAAGACATTTATGACAACAGTCACTAACATGGGAAGTGTTAGAAGAAGCAGCAAAAGGAGAGGCAACACATACAGGGTCTGTATGAAAGAGATTCACTAACTATAGTTTATATATCTGTGACAAAGAGTTTTGTGGAGCCCTTTTTTTAAGAATACAGAGTTCTCTAATCAGATGCAAAAGGAGTTTGCATTTAAAAAACACACGAACATTCTTAACCTGCTAGGCTTGATGACATATTTCTCAGAGGAAGTAGGATGATATGGCTCAGATCATCCAGCATGGAAGAAGCTCTTGTTGCATGAGACATGCCTGAGCGTGTTTGTAATTATCTTTTCAATTTGTCTATACTGTGCGTAAATTACTATAGCTGGCAGAATATTCCTCATGTGCATTATCAGAAGTATTCTGGCTGTTTTATTAAAATTTTAGAGATAACATACCCTCACCGCTAACATTTTAAAATAGTATTGTTGAAAGATTGAGTAGCATATGATTTAAAATGATTAAACAAAACCATTAAAAAGAAAGCTTTACATGCAGATAAAGCATACCAAGAAAATTGTTGGAATGGTGTTATAGACGTTTCCATGTGGCACAACTTCTAGTCTTTCTGGATCAGTTTGAAGAGAATTTAATGATCAACTTCATCCTGACAATCATGGGATGCTGAGAAACTTTTGCATCAGTTAATGCTCTGTCCAACCAAGCAATGAGGAATTCACCTAGAATTGCACTTCTCATAAGCAATGGTGGCCCTGAAGAAATTACAGTTGTATTATTTATGACACAAAGCAGAAAAAAAGATTAAAAACCTGAGCATTTGTTACAAGATGCAGCTTCCCAACTATTTGTATTGAAATAGAAATTCTATTAAGAATGAAATTCAGTCATCTACTCTGAAAGTAGATGCTTTTCTCAAAGCCTCTGACCATGGTCATAGACAGTGCCTGAAGTGAGGGAAAGGATTCAAAGATGTAAACAAAATACATATTTCTTAGGATGTAGGGACTGGAAATCACTTGTAATATTTCCATTCCATTGGAGTAAGGAACTTTCAAGTCCACACACAAAAAAACAACTTTTTAAAAACCCAAGCAGCCCGCCCTCTTCTGTGCCCACTAATCCCCTTCAAAGTGGTGTAAATTGAGGAAACCCTTGCCACAAAAAGATAACACAAAGGAAACAAAAACACCAGAACACATCCTCTCCAGCAACTGACACCCAGATAATTAACACCAGACAAGCAATCAAGTAAAAACAATCTCCTAATCTAAGAACTACCATGGAAAAAACCACTTCCCCACAGCAGAGCAAACTACTGTATATAAACAGGAAGCAAACGACATACTCACAAGCACTGATAATGTTATCTAGTTAGGTACTGAAATGTCTGCAAGCAAATAACCAAGTTCAGAGAACACCAAGGACTCCACATTTATAATTCTATAAGTGAAAGCTTTTTATTTTGGAAGCTGGATAGAGGTGATAATTTCTATGAAATATGAAAAATAACTCACCAGTCTGAACAATAGTACTGAAGAATTATCAAAGAATGAATTAATATGAATGATGAATATGAATGAATTACTGAACTAAGTTTTGTAGTACCAAAAATGCTTATCATATGAAAGCATCCTCTTCACTGGAAAATGGGGACGAAGCAAACCTCATCTATAACTTTTAAAAAATTATCCTGTGACCACCTAAGTAATTGTAGACTTGTTATCTAAGATCAATATGTAGAAAAAAATCTGAAACTCTTGCTCAGAAATGAAACATGGCCTGTGGAATCTTTGATTCCAGCCTGGAGCATCAGCTCTTCATCTGTGTCATACAAAAATTAAGCTTGGGATAGGAAAAAAAAGACATTTTTCACATGAATGGAAGCTTATTCTTAAGCCTAAGTGTAGAACTGAGAGAAAGATGTTCAAGGGACTGTAGCATACGAGGAGGGGAAAAGGTCCAATTAGATGTAGGGAAAGAGAAAAAGTGGACTATGAGAAAGAATATTTTATTTATTTGTTTGTTTTTATGTATTTATTTATAAATTTGTTATAGCCACCCAACTCCAATTTATATAGCTTCAGAGGAAACCTGAGAACCGAGAGAAATAAGATATTCAAGGGATAGTAGCATATGACAGGAAAAGGTCCATTTAGATCAAGGCTGTCAAACTCGCAGGCTACACGCAGTATGCGTCATGTGCTGGCCACACCCACACCCACTTTAGCAAAGAGGAAAAAGGTTGCAATATGTTACTTGATGCCGCCGTGATGACACAAGTTTGACACCCCTGATTTAGATGTAGGGAAAAAGAGAACTATGAGAAGGAATGTTTGTTTGTTTGTTTGTTTGTTTGTTTGTTTGTTTGTTTGTTTGTTTGTTTGTTATAGCCACCCAATCCAATTTATATAGCTTCAAAGGAAACCTGGCAGGTGTAGCCTTTGTGAAAGTTTGGAGTATTGATATATGAGATACTTAATGCTGCATTTCAAAAATGCATATCAAATTCTTTGCCAATAAACTTACAGTGGTGAAAATTTTAGGTGGAGTTCTTCAGAGATCTGCACTGAGAATAGCACTGCTTAAGAATGTGGTCCTCCAGGATACTTTTTTTAATAGAAAAGCAGAGGAGTTTCACTTTCAAACATTTGCACAGAAGTTGTTCCTTATGTATCTTGCCTATTTCTATAAAATGATTCAAAGCAGCTAAATCTGCTTATGTCTGTGTCTGCAGAGCGAAATGGAATTTTATTCTAAAAAGTATGAAAAAACCCCACTTATGTATATTCAGAGGCATTATTTGTGGGCTGCAAATATTTGCCTGAAGTAGCAAAAACAATATCATATTTGTTGATATTGAATTTGATTATCTACTAGACCTTAACAGCTTTAATGCCAAATATCTGTTATTCTTCAAATCCTTTTTATATAATTTACAACTTGCAAGGTGCTCCTCAAAACTTAATTTTGTTTGTCTTCACAGTAACAGTGGCTGTTCTTATTTGATAATACGAGACTAACACTGAAAAATATGTTTTATAACAGCTGACTTTGACTGTAAATCAATCTTTTTATCCTTTGTATACGTTTCTGCTTTTAATAGAGTACAATATTTTTGCAGATATAATGTTCATAATATAGCAGAAGTGGCAATAAACTGATAAATCACATACAAATATACTTATGGGAAGTGATATATAACAGTATTTTGTAAATTATAGACTCCCAAATTGCGGCAACTGAGTATCAGGTAGAGCATTCAGGATATGGACCATCTAAATGGTGCAGCTTAAATATAAATCTGAAGCTCTTGCTGGGGTGGAAGTTTCAGTGACCAGTTGTATTTCCCCATGACAAGAATAATACAGTGTATATAAATAACTGAAGCCTATTTTTTAAAATAATTTAATCAGAGAGTAGAAGCTCTCATTAAGTAACAATGTGGCAGATTCATTTTGTTATCATTGATCAAATTAATTTTTAGTATGTTTTCTTTATATTTTCTGACCAGAATATAATTTACTAAATCATGTAATGGACAGCTAGTTTTATGAAATGGTTATTTATTTATTGCAATTTATTGCCCGTCCAATTCCTGAGGGACTCTGGTTGGCTCACAACAAGATAAAACATTATAAAACAATTCATTAATGGTATGTTATGGTATCAGAATTGGGAAAGTATGAGTTCTAGCCATGAAAGCCAGCTGGGTGATTTTGGGCCAGTCACAGTCTCTCAGCCCTAAGAAGGAGGCTGTAGGAGATGACCAGACTGCACCCAAGGAAGGAGTCAAACACTTCATTAGTCTCAAGTCCCTTCGCACTCACAAGAGACCTATATTCAGCTCATCTTGAATTCCATTGACTTTTAACTACTGCCAATTTGCTTTGATTGTTAATAGCTCATATTGTTGTAGAGAGGATTAAAGATATAGGTAAAGGTTTTCCCTGTCCAGTTGTGTCCTACTTTCTGGGTGGCGCTCATTTCCATTTCTTAGCTGAGGGAGCCAGTGTTGTCCAAAGACACTTCCATAGTCATGTGGACTGCATGACTTTATGTCGATGCAAGTGGAAACACTGTTACCTTCCCACCAAAGTGATACCTATTTATCTACTCACATTTGCATGATTTCAAAAAGCTAGATTGGCAAGAGCTGCAGCAGATAATGGGAACTCACCCCATCACACAATGCTTGGGTCTTGAAGGTTGTTAGCTTTCCAGCTGACAAGCTTAATGTCTTTAACTCTATATTCATTTGAAGTGCCTGGACTCCTGATTTTCTATGCTTGACATAGGCAATGGAAAACTACTTCCAAAAATGGCAATAGAACTGTCCAGGTACCTGCCAGAGTTAAGCTATAATTTGACACCCCCACACCCAAATCACCTGATAATATTACTTAATAATAAGTGCAAATGTCATTTATATGCAAGAGTTTATGCTGAGGACAGAATATACTGGATATGGTGATGGTACTTATCCTTATATACTAATTCAGAGCACTTAAAACTTAATTTCAGTCAGTTGACAATTGTTTCAAAAACTAACTACTACATATGGAGAAACTGGTCAGTTAATAAACAGAGGGCCCAATGAAATGGTAAGATTAAGAGCTAATTAAATACGATAACTCCAAGGTTGACAGCAAACAAAGCAGAAATGGTTCCAAGGAAAATCTGAATAGATTTTGGGTCAGTCATTCTCTTTCAGCCCAACCCACCCACTTTTGGGAAAAATAGGAAGAGGAAGATGTTTTAGATATGTTCACTGTCTTGAGTTATTTATAAAAATAAAAAAGTGGAATATACATAAAATATACAGTAATATAATAAAATAAAGTGTGATAGCAAAACATTTTGCAGCCCCAGATAAACAATATCTCCAGATTTTTGTCTTTATTATACTATATCCAGAACCAAAAATTATCTAGTTACACCACTCAGTAAGAGCACATGCATTCTATAATAAGGGAAGGATGGAACTGAGATTCCATTGAGAGTTAATAAGGACATGACAAAAGATTTGATAGGAAGAACAAGGCCAGAAAGAAGAGGAACTAAAGTCCTGGTTCATATTCATTAGCCAGTGGAAAACACTCTGGTTTGGGAATGCGTGAAATGTGCTGCATTACTTAAGGCAGGCAGCAGATCTCTGAAACTGGGTTTTCCAGGAAGAAAAATCTGTTGTACCAGCAATTCTGCATAAATACAACCTTCACTTGCTGCGTGAAATATAAATGGAGTTAGAATTAGTTTAGAAAGATATAATTTGGCTTTGGGGTTGAATTCAGTAGGGCATTTCTCAGAGGGTGGGGAACTTAGTTACTGCAGAGCTGCTGGCCCTTAGGCTTTATGATATCACCAATTCCTTCCCCATGGCCTGGAGAGGAAGCGCACATTTGTACAGGAAACATAGAAACAAAAGGAGAGAAGGAAAGCAAAAAACAAGAACAAAAAACCAAGGACCAGCATGCTTCAAGCAGCAATACAAATATTTACACACACACACACACACACACACACACACTTTCCTCTGCGACTTTGATTATCTTCCTTTCTAAAAATTACTTAACCTCTGCCATTTAATCCTTGATCTTTTCCCAGCAACATTCTCTCCTTGAGCACCCTGAGTGTAAAGCGACTATCCAAACAAATGGAGAAGACACTCCTTGAAAGAGAACAAATATTTTAAAGAGCGTCAAAAGGATTACAAACCACAAGCTTCATGAGTCCCGGAGCAACTGATGTGGGGAAGTAAAAACAGAAATATACATGATTATAAGGCCATCCCTGACATCTATTTTATTTTATTTGTTGTTTGTCAAACATGTACGAGATAGCAGGTATAAGTATAAACATAAACATGAACAAAGGAAGTAAATTCAGGTAAATGGGAACAGTTAGACAGGGAGGGTAGGCCTGCTGGTGCGCTTATGCACGCCCCCTTTACGGACCTCTTAGGAATGGGGTGAGGTCCACAGTAGACAGTTTGAGGTTGAAGCTGTGAGAGTTTGAGGCTGAAACAATGGAGTTCGGGAGAGCATTCCAGGCATTGACCATTCTGTTGCTGAAGTTGTATTTTTTGCCCGTGTATTATTGTGGTTGAAGCTGAAGAAGACGTTGACAGGTAAGATGTTGTAACAGACAATTTTGTGTACTATGCTTAGATCGGACCGCAGGCTGCGCAGTTCCAGATTGTCCAAGCCTAGAATTTCAAGCCTAGTGGCATAAGGGGTTGTATTTTGGGTAGAGTGAAATACTCTTCTTGTGAAATACCTCTGTCTGGACCTGCTCAATCTAGGAGACACAAATTGGGAAGCCTCATAAAATAGGTCAGCAGATCCACAGTCCTACTCCTAGATAGCATGTGAGTGGTTCTCCTAAGTAGACTCTGCCAAATATGAATAGAGTGCCTTGTGCCTTCTGACAGATGGCACTATTAGCCTAAAGAAAGGTTGGGGGTGGGATTTGCTTTGGGATGGCATCTGCCACAGCTCCTTCAGAAGGCATAGCAGAGGCATTATCCATCAACATATGCCATGAAAGTCAATGTGGTGTTAGCAAACCAGGTATTGAGTTGGTACTCCATTCTCAGCCGTGAAAGCTCCAGGAGTTATTTTAGTTACTCTTTCAGCCCAACCAGTCTCACACGAATTGTAGGGAAAGAGGATGGAATACTATAGATGCTGCTTTGAGCTAGTAAATGAAAAAGCAGGATGTAATTCTAAGAAATGGATCTTAACAGATATTCTGAAGAATATAAGATGCAGAAATCACATGTGAAGCTAAATTTAGATTTACTTCAAGGATTCATGTTATCTTGCCATCACATAATCAAAAGCTAATTCTGTTATGATGGGTGCTCAGCTATGATAGCAGTTGAAAAATTGCTGCTGTGGGATGTAGAGGACATAATCTGGATGTCAAATATGTAGTTCCCAAGAATGATGGGCAACCCATTACTTTCTTTCATGATGCAAAGAGAAGATAGCAAAGCTATCGTCACAGAAATGGATGACCCATTTGAGATTAAATGTTACTTTTCCTCCATTCTTTGGATATATAGGCCTTGTTCTCAAGTCCCTTGATTGAGATCTGGACTCAAGGGAACCACCTTTTTGGATGAAGATTCTCCTCTCATTTATCTCTTGACATTAGCTTTGTGATTCAGTAGACTCAAGGTATAAAGTTATGCTAGTGTTTAATGCTGAGTGGAAGTTTGTATTTCTGTGTCTGTCTGTCTGTGTCTGTCTGTCTCTATCTATTTATCTATCTACTGTATCTCTCATCTATCTGTCTGTCTGTCTGTCTGTCTATCTATTTATCTATTCATCATCATCTATCTATTGTCTATCTCTATTTTCAAATATATAAAGGAAGTTGGTCCAACATATCAGGACTTCAAAAACTAGGCAAACATTTGCAGCAAAGGTATCAATTTTGAGAAGAGCAAAGGCTTTAAATAAATATAGCAAAAGGGTATTGCAATGTGTATCCACGTACTTGTTTGTGCTTATGCATGAGGGTGTGTGAGAGAGAGGGAAAGAGAGAAGGTACCATCACATCCATATTAACGTATTTTTTTCTCAAATCCTTGCCTCAGATATTTCTTTCTCTCTGACTTCAAGAGCATCCCCTAGTGTCGATTTGCAACAAGATCACCAAGAAATATTTTTTTCATATTATCAATAATAGGAATAGTGAATTAAGTGAAAAACTGCAATTTTGTATTCATTAAACAATGGGTTTTTTTCTTCCTTTCCAGTTTCAACTTTCAAATCTGGTTTACCAGCTTAACCAAGACTTTCTAGATTAGAGATTCCCAAACAGTTTCATTGTATAGTAATGCTTTCATTATTCATTTTTGTTGATGATGGTGTTTGGATTTTTAAGGGAGGTGTATACATTAAAATTACACTAAAAGGAAGTGTGAAAACAAAACGTTTTGGAATCGTACTCTAGATGAAAAATATCCCTAGATTTTTGTCTTTACCATACTATATCTAGAACCAAAATATATCTTACTACACTGCTCAGAGAAAGCACACATATGTAACTTCACTGGCCAACAAGAAAACTCCCCCCAAACGTAAGATGCCTAAATTCTAAAATTTCTCCAAAATGTTACAAAGCAGACAACAAATTTGTAGTACTTCAGGATTCTCTTGTTGGGTTTGCAGATTAAATGAAGCATAGTTGGTGATCATTAAAATCTAAAGAAATTAGATCTACATGCGCCCTAAAGATCCAACGAGAAGACCTTCTCTCACATTTTCATACATTGTACTTTAATTCGAAGTACAGATTGAAACGGGTGTTAAATAATTGAAACTGTTCCTGGACTTTCGTCCCAAGAACAAACTGTTGAAAGGCGGAGCGCGAGAAAACCACGACGCCGCTCGTTAAGCAGCCGCGTCCGCCGCGCAGAGGCCCATCCGAGAATCTCTCTCCGAAGGCGGGTGGGAAATGGGGAGCGGGGTGGGGGGAGGAAAGGAGGAGAAGACGGCGCCATCTCCTGAGAGGCCACTGGTTATGTCACCCGCTTGTGGCTCCGCCCTCTCCCACTCAGGCGGGAGGGGAGCAGTGAGCGAGGAGGTACTCGAAAAGGGAAGCCGGAGCCTTCGCGCCTGCGCTCTACAGTTTCGCGGCTTCGTCTGTACAATTTCTCGTCCTCCCCCTTTCTTCTTCCAAGCCCGCTAGGGCCGCGGCGGTGAGCCCCAGGGGAGGATTTACAAGTGGCTCCGCGACGGGACGGAGAGCCGCTGAGAACCCAACGGTGCTGACCGGGGAAGCCTCGGCCCGGCCATGGGGTCCTGAGGGCGTCCCCCCCCCCGCCCGTCCCCTTGAGTCCCGGAGGGTCCGGTTCCCTGGCAAGAGAAGGGAAGGGGAGCGGCGGCGGCGGCGGCGGCGACAGGGGCGGCTGGTGTTTGCAGTGCCTCGTGGCGGTGAGGGCACAGTGGGAAGGTGGAGGGATGGGGAGGAGGGATCGGATGCTGAGGTGATGGACGTAGCGGCAAAGGCTGAGAGCGGTGGCCTGACTCCCCCGGGTGGGGAGGGGAGTTTGTTGCCTGCCCCTTGGCGCGGTGTTGACGGGCATCTGGCCGCGATCATGGTCGGAGGGAGGGAGGGAGCGTAAGAAAGGTGTGAAAAAGCGGACGGTAGCAAACTCCTGCCCGGGGTTGATGGCGCAGGAGGATAGGATGCACGTTGGTGTTGCCCACTTGTCTGGAGCGGCAGTAGAAAATAACTGGGGGTAGTGAGTAGGCACAGCCTAGGTCTAAGGGGATCAACGTGGCACCACTGAAAGTGGGTTTGGAGTTGCCTTTCAGCAACACGGTTTGGACTCTGGTTGTGCTAATAAGAATATGACCTCTGTAGGAAGCCTTTTACAGGTGGTCCTCAACTTACGACCACAATTGAGCCCAGAATTTACCTTGCTTAAGTGAGAAATTTGTTAAGTGAGTTTTGCTTCATTTTTCAACTTTGCCCATTTGTTAAGCAAATCACTCCAGTTGTTAAATTGATAACATGGCTGTTAAATGAATCTGGTGTGCCCATTTATTTTGCTGGTCAAAAGGTTGTAAAACATGATCACATGACCCCCGGGACACTACAGCTGTCATACATGTGAGTTAGTTGTCAAGCATCTAGATGTAAATCACGTGACCATAGGAATGCTGCAACAGTTGTGTGAAAAATGGTAATAAGTCACTTTTTTTCAACTTTGAATAGTCACTAAGTGAACTGTTGTAAGTTGTGGACTACCTGTACTATATAAATTGACAGCTCAGCTTTTTTTTCAGTTTAGCTAAAGCAATTCAAACATTTATAGTATAGAATGGTAACCCCATGGTTTGTCAGAGGTGCAGCATGGTTCTTAAATACATTGTGTGGGGTTAAATATGAGTATTGTGCACTGTGAAACAAAAATAAGTTCTGATAGGAATGTTTGTAGGAGAAATGGCACATTTAGTGCCACATTACTTGATGGCTTGTGTGATTATCTGACTAATTATGTACATTGCATATAGGACATACAGTTGTTCTTTCTATCTGAGAACTTGCATGCAAATATTAAAATTTGAAGGATCACTTTTTTTTTTAAAAAAAAGGAGAATGTTTATATAAGTTAAGCATGCTAATTTAGAAAATCTCTTCCTCTAATCTTTCCACTAGTTGAATTTTGTACCTTTCTCATCCTCTACAGTTTCAGAGCAATTGATTATTTCCTGTTGCTTGACAAGGGGAATCATGACATACTTTGAATTCACAACCGCATATTTCAAAATACAGAAATGCCTATTATTCTCCCTAAGTAGAAATCTATTGATTATGTAAAGTATTATGTACACAGTACATAATAACCTTCGTATTTCATAGCTCAGCAGCATATCTTCATTTTTTCTAATTTACATTATCAGCTAAATGCAAGTGTTCTGAAAAGAGTAAATAGGTATTACTGTATATTACTGTATATAGTGATCAATTACTTTTTTATATCTTACAAATAAACTAATGGTCAACAGCAGCAATTCCTTAAAATTGCTGCCAGTGATACCATAGATGCCAAGGAGAAAGAGGACAATACTGAACTAATGAAGACAGGATTAAGTACCTGGTATGCATTAACTTATTTTTAAAATTACTTTATGCCTACCTAATTTGTTCTTGAAGAATTACACTTAGAATTACATTTACTGTAGATTTCTATCATGATAATTAATCATGTTTAACCCCTTGGGAGTCTTTTTAAAAACTAATCTGTAACTCTCATAATGGTTAAAAAAATAAAGCAACTTTTAAGATAGGATGGATCTTGCAAATGACAATTTTCAATACATGGCAGATTACTTTCTGATGGAATAGCACTTTGCATTCATATTGTCAACTTATCAAAGCTATATTGCATGTTTTAATTAGATTAGTGCCTGATGTAATTTGACTCAAGTTTTTCTGACTTGGAGTTTCATTTTTAAAAAAAGACAAATTGGCAAGAGCAAAAGTATTCACTACAGGTTAGTTTTGTTTTGTCAGTGCAAATGCTGAATGAGAAGGAAACGGATTAGCTTGTGTCCAGGGAGTAAGAACATGAAGACTTGAACATGTAATGCAGCATGGTGATCATTTTAATCACCCCTGTGGGATGCAATTTACTGGAAACAAATAGGGGAGGGGTGAATTAAAAAGAAAATCCTATCTGGTGTACAATATTCTTTTAAACATATATATTAACTATTGTTGCTCATGTACAGTAACATTTAGCCTTGGTCATATATTGTAGGTTAAGGGCATTTAAGATGAAAACGATTGTATATGAAACTATGTTATGGAAATAGAAGTTGTACAGGTAGATCTCAACTTACAACCACAATCAGGCGTATCAGTCACTAAATGATGCAGTTGTGAAGCAACGATTGGACCCGGATTTATGACCATTTTTACTGCATCAAATCTGGCTTCCTCAATTGGGAAGGTTGTAAATTGTGATCACATGACCAGAAGATGCGGCAGCTGTGATAAATGATAGCTGGTTGTGTGATAGTCATACAAGTGTAAGTCAAGTACAGGCTGTCACTTTTCTGAGGCCGTCAAAACTTCAGACCTTTGTTAAATGAACAGTCATAAGTTGAGACTATCTGAAATACTCTAATAGACATGTTTCCGGCTGTTACGTCCTGCAGCAGTTCGTATATTCAGTTTCTTGCATGGAAGTTTAATCTTCTGTATAAAGATCTTTAAACTGCTTGGGGAGTGTTGTAAAGCTCTGATAAGCAGTATATAATATCTGAGTGCTATTGCTATCCATATTGTAAGACGCCCAGAGTCCTTCGGGAATTGGGTGGCATAAAAATGTAATAAATAAAATAAAATAAAATAATAATTAAGTGCTGTACATATTGAAAATTTAAGCATATAACATTGCTTTTCAACTTGTATTTGCTCACATACACACCTGTTTAACTTTCTTTTATTTGGATTAGCCCGTTTCACCTATATTAGTTATTTCTCTTTTTTAACTTTCTTGCACTGTTCCATATGCAAGCAATCAAGTTATTTTACATTATTTATCTTCCTTCTATGTTAAATAAGTTATGCAGATCAACAGTGAAAGCCTTTTACCATGAAATTCTTTTTCAGGAGAGTTTTTCTCCTCTATTAACTCTTTTTTTCTTTGGTGCATGTGTTGGGATGTTGTAAAATATATGTATGTTGTATAGTCACGACATTCTTTTTTAGGAAAGAGACAGGAAATAAATCAAAAGGGAGTAGACTAGTTAGAATTTAACTATGAATACATCAGACAAAGGCTACTGTAGGGTGTGTCTATTTCCTAAGGCAATCTTTATTCACAATATTAAGAAGAAGAAATGAAACAAAAACTGCTGCAAGTAGAGGGTGAAATGGGTGTAGTTTCTCCCCCCTCTAATTCTTCAAAATAATATCCAGTTATTTTTGAGATGGATCAAGTAAATGGATTTGAATCTGAGGTTATTTTGAATAATCAAATTCTCTAGTTCTAGTTATACAGATTATTTATATCAACAATAAAGCATGTTGTAGTAGTTAGTTTGTGGGAAATAAATCACAGGCTTAAAACATTTACTATTATGTCTTTAGTTACAGGCAAGCAAGAATTCAAAAGTACTGTAGAGGTTTTAAGCCTCCTACCTATACAGATGGAGTGCTGTTCAGCACTACATAGATAGATCCTCCAGTCACTCAAAAACAAGTATTACATCTATACCTATACAGGTAGTCCTTGACTTACAACCATTTGTTTAGTGACTGAAGTTATGATGACACTGAAAAAAGTGACTTGTGACTATTTTTTCATACAACTGTTGCAGCATCCCCAAGGTCACATGATCAAAATTTGGATGCTTGGCAACTGTTTCATATTTATGATGGTTGTAATGTCCCAGGGTCATGTGATCCCCTTTGGCCACCTTCTGGTAACCAAAGTCAGCCGGGAAGCCAGTTTCACTTAACCATGTTACTAATTTAACAACTGCAGTGATTCACGTAACAACTGTGGCAAGAGAGATTGCAAAAACTCACTTAACAATCATCTCGCTTAGTTAATAGAAATTTTAGCCTCAGTTGGGGTTGTAAGTTGAGGACTACCTGTAATGCTTCTTTGATCAAGGTAACAAAAGGAAAATATTTCTCTTTTCCTGATTTCTGTTACTAAATACTGAAGGCTCAAAAAAAAAGTAATAATTTGCACTGATATTCCATTCAGGTTTGCTATCTTCAACATACTCAGGATCAGTGAAGAAGCTCAAGTATAACTTTGGGACAGTGCAGAGCATCATTTAGGAAAATTAGCAGGAAGATTCCCAATTCAGCAAGACTGTTTTTTTGCTTTTAGATGAAAGTAAAATATACTTTATTATTATTATTATTATTTATTTGATTTATATCCCGCCTCTCTTCACCCAAAAGGGGAACTCGAGGCGGCAAAACAGTACAATAAAAACG
>JANHGC010002715.1:55284-65783 GCA_027560395.1 Boaedon fuliginosus | reverse complement strand
CCGGTTTTAGCCCAAAACGGGCCATTCTCGCTTGGGTTTTTTTGCCTCCTGGTGCATTTGCATGCCCTGCTGTCCACTCCCCCCACCCCCAGAGGCAAAAAAACGGATGAAAACGGCCTCTAGAATGCTTCTGAGGGGAGTGAGTTCCCAGGGCATGCAGATGCCCCAGGAGGCAGAAAAACTAATGAAAACAGGATGTTTTTTGGCCTCCTGAGCCCTCCGTAGCTCGCATTTTCGGCCTCCTATATTCAACATTCGGAGTATAAGACGCACCCAGATTTTCACCCTCTTTTAGGGAGGAAAATAGTGCGTCTTATACTCCGAAAAATATGGTAATTAGTCTGATAGTGAAGTCGTTTGACATTACTATCTTTATCTTTTACTAGAAGACAGAATTTTGTGACTAATCATAGATTGCATCCTGTTAGATGAAAATAAGAGCACGAGAAGGTATATTTTGAAATAAAAATGAACCTCAGTGGAAAAGGATCTCATTAAAATTCCCAATGTTGTTTTTGTAACATTGAATTGGCAAACATCCTGTTTTGTGGCATCACTGGAATTTCACTGAATATAAAAATTACATCTTCATGTTATATGAACTGCAGGACAATTGCTTTTTTATCAGATTAAAGGTACTAAGGAGAATATAATTGAAATCATTTTGGAGCATATTATATGTTTACTAATTAGTTTTGTAAGTCTATCTCACAGGTTATTTTATAGAATAACATTAGAAGAGTAATATGTAGAGAAAAAGCAGAATCTAATTATAATCAATAAAGACACAACTTCCAGTGAACACATCTGACTACCATAAATTATTATCTTTCAATATAAGAAAGCTAGGGAAAAATACTCTTGTTTGGGGTGTCCAGTTGTTTGAGTTTTGCATTGATTTTCTTTACTTCATGATTGGAATCTGATCACAGCTTCCATTTTCTCTTACTTAGATCTACATGCACCTTCGCTGCTACAGTTGCCCCAATGAGCAACGCTATATCGTCAGGATCCTTTTCATTGTTCCCATTTATGCTGTTGACTCATGGCTCAGTCTCCTTTTCTTCACCAATGATCAGTACTATGTTTACTTTGGGACAATACGGGATTGTTACGAAGGTAAGGTGTTTGAAAGCATGGAAAGTGGGAAAAAGGAAAGGATGGTAACCATATTAAAAATGATACGATGTTGTTTCTCTTACATTTGATTCTGTGAAAATACATGTAGTTTCTGACCAATATAATGAGATATCCATAAGGCCTCCCTCAGTGCATCACTTATTGACAGTAAATTTCTGGATTCCAGAGTTGAAGTTCTCTGAAGTAGCCAATTGGGATATTGGGAGAAAAGTCTTTTTTTTTTTTTAACAGATAAAGTTTGTGGTATTCTAAATAGAAAAAGAGATGTAAGTAGATATTGCTTATGATGTAGAAAAGGAAGCTAGATGTAAACTGACAGGTATTCTAGATTCTCTGGGTGCAGGACAGAACCCCATTGTATATGCAGCTGAAAGGTACTTGTTTCTGGTGGCTGGCTGCAAACACCCCATGCGGCAAACATTTCATGCCAAAATCCTGCTTGGATTTTAGGATTAACTTTTTTCTGCTACAAACAGTTTGTGCTGCTTGGATTTCAGCATAGACCTTTTTCAGCCAACTCTCAGAAATCAGAGAGAGTTCTCTCAGCAGGTAGTGCTAACTTGGGACTTCCCTGCTAGCTTCCCCATTGACATTCTGAGGAATCCATTAGGTAAGATTTCAAATGGCAATCATATGATTGTGGGGCACTTGGCAATCCATTGTAAATGCAAACTAGTTGCCAGGTTTTCGATCGCAATCACATAACTGTGAGGGCGCTGGAACAGCCATAACTGGTCATAAGTCTCTACATTCATTTGAATTATCACTGAATGAATGGTCTTTAAGTGAGGAGTATCTATTTTTTTATGTAACATTATTTTAAGTCCTTGAAGAATGCTATCATATTCCTTTAATCATCTTTTCTTGAAACTAAAAATATCCAATTCTTTCCAGTTCTCTTTGTGGATCCTAGCTTTAGTTCCTAATCATTTCCACTGCCTTTCTGGGAATTTGTTCCAAAGACACTGAATCCCTCTTAAAAGTATGTGCCAAATTAGAGCAGAATCAAGGGAATTCTTTCCTAATTTAGAAATATATTGATGCAGTATAAAAGTGATTTTCCCCTTCTTTGCAATCTTAACACATTGCTGTTTTATATTCCAAGATCTTTTTCATAAATACCATTATTAACAAGATAACCCAGTCCTATATCTTTACATTTAATGTTTGTTTCCTAGGTGAAGAATTTTACAAAATTTCATACTTTTAGGTCATTTCTCCAATGAATGTATGAATTATTTATTTATCAAATCAAATTTAGAGACCATCCATCTCACTCACAGAACAACAATAATAGGATTTTAGATATTCCATCACATTTTACACTATCTGCAAATGTTATGAGCATTTTCTCCATTAACATTGTATTTATTTATTTGTTTTATGTCCTGCCTTTCATTTAGAAGCTCATTTCAGCTCCTGTTTTTTCACTACAGTAACCCTGTGAATTAGGTGGGCTAAAAAGGAGTGGCTGGCCCAAACACCCAGTCATTTTTTGTTTTTGTTTTTTTACATTCTGCATGTGCAAGATTGTAAACAAACTTTTGCCTTAAAATACATTCTTTAAGTATAAGGTGACCCTATGGCCAACGCTATAGTCAAAGCAGAAAAATTGCAATTATTTATATACATTTTAAGCATGGATTTTTTTTCTAAGTTCAGTATTGGGACAAAAAAAACACTTTTGAAAATATTGAACCAGGACATCAGCTAGGTTTTTTTCAGTATTTCAGGAAACCAATAACCAGGATCTGGAAATTTAAAGTAATTGAAAATAAATAAACATTTCCTGACTATGTTTGTATTAACTCATGATTCAGGCCTGCCTTTTCTCTCTGTTGTAATATCATAGTAGATCATATATGATTTGTTTGTAGAAGACTGAATTAAATTGCAACCCAAAGCTCTACATTTTTTGCTACCATCATTAAGCAACTACTGGTAGTATACTAATTCATTTTTGTTTTATTTTGAACATATCTAAAAATTTTCACCTTTTTTATATTCACTGCCTCTTTTGCTAAGCTGAACTCATTACGAGCTTTCTCGTTCCAGCTCTACAATTGAAAGCTTCCTATCTTCCTTTATGACCACACAAATGTCATCCTCTTTTCAGCCTCTTGTCTATCGGGTTGTTTGTTTTTTGTTTTACTTTTTTGCTTTCTAGTCTGTCACAAGCTTTTTGTACAGCTACACCTGCTTCTTTATGTTCTCGGTTATTCTATTTATAATTTGTTTTTAATGCCTCTTTCTTTAGGAACTTCTACTCATTGTAGGACCCCTTTTCCCACCAGCTTCTCCTATCATAGGGTCCTACTATTAGAACCAACTTCCCCTGAGATTAGGACCATCTCCACTCTGCTGGCCTTCCGAAAAACCATGAAGACCTGGCTTTGTCGGAGGGCCTGGAACTATCTTTCCCTCCTGAATGCTTGTTGATTGTGTTGTGAAATTTTAACTATTGTATTGATTGTTTTATTTATTGTTAGCCACCTCGAGTTCCCTCTGACCGGGGAAATGAGGCAGAGTATAAATCAAAATAAATAAATAAAATAAATAAATAATTTATCTGAATTAAACAAAATTCACTTTTTGGAAGACCAAGGTACATATTAGATGGTGGTCAATTTTAGGTTCTCTTAAAGTCAACTCATGGTGATTTCCCCTTGGGTATACTTAACTCAAGTTTCCTTAACTAGTTGTTCTTTATTAATTAGCTTTAGACCAAGAATCCTATTGGGCTATTCTCTAGCATCTGGAGCAGGAAATTGACATAGAAAAATAATGCATTTGTATTCATTAACTTCAACAGAAAAAAAGGTTACTCCTGGTTTTTTTTTAATGCTCTAGTTTGATCATACAATTCAAGAGAACACATATTCTCATTTCCAGAACACGATTGTCTTAAAAAACATTTTGGCATGACATCTTTTTTGTTCTGAGACAAGCTCTTTAAGGGAATTGATGTCATGCCCTCCTTAGGTGACTCATCCTAAGAGTAAGAGGATAACTAGAAGGTGGCTAAACTAAGATATCCACAGAGCTAGGCCCAAACATAAGGACTTGCAAAGAATCTGAGCAAGACATCTACACACCAGCTGTGGTGAAGGTCTGAGAACACCAGTATAAAACATTCTCCCTTGAAATCTGCTGATTGTTGAAGATAATGTTTTTTGTAGCCTTGCTCTAATCCTCCAGGACTTGAAGCCAATTCATTTATCTGGACTTCTGAAGTGTGGCTTGAGCCTTCAGAGTCTGCCTATCTTATATAGTTTTCTCCTTTCTGTAATTATGCCATATTCCTTTATTTTAGGGTTTGGGGGTATGCTTTTTTGCTTGGACCACTGGGGATGAGATAAGATCATTTTGGTTCATTTATTTGTTAAATTTATACCCTGCCTCTCTTCCCCAATCAAGGGGAACAAGAGACTATGAAGGACCCCAAATTCTTTTTTTTAGAGAAATGTGGAATTCTTCATAGTGGTAGCAATTCATTGGAATATGATACCCAATGGCAGAAATATATGCTCATCAGGTAACTTTGAGCCAGTGACATATTCTCTGTCCAACCTACTTCACAGTTGTATTATTCAAATAAAATGAAAACAGGGTTTTTTGTAAGCTGTCCTAAGCCGCCTGCAAAAAGGCAGGATATAAATCATGCAATTGCACAGTCGGAAATTATTTTTGTTTGGTTGAGTGTCCCCATTCCTATCTGTTACTGTGTATGTATAAATACAAAGTCACAGGAAGAAGCCTGTTGTTCTGTAGATCTCATCTCCTAGCAACAGCTATTATTCACTTTGCTTCGCTTAGGGAGATTGCAAACATCATAACATCTGCTTAGAGGGTCAGTTCACATTCTAAAATTTGCCACTTTGTCCAGTTCAATATCCTGTGTGTTAATGGTGTTTTATCCCCCCCCCCCAGACACACACACACACACTTTCTGTATTTCTGCTTGTGAACTGTTCAGAAATATTTCTAGAAAAAGCAAGAGCAGACAAGGAGAAGAATCTCTCTTCATTTTAAGGGATAATTTTTTATTTTTATTTTTTGGCTAGGGAAAGACTGCCCTTATAGAAATGTTAATGAACAAATTCAGTACTTAATTTTAAATATTTTTAAGTGTTAAAATATATTTTAAATGTTTTTAAGTGTTAAAATATATATGCAAACCAAATGTATTTGGTTCTTCCTTTTACCTTCCCCCTATCACTTTTTTGTTTGTTTCTTAATTTTCTTAACATGGTCTGATGACAGTGAACTGATGAAAAAGATTAGCTCTAGAATTTGTAAATAATAACCATATTTGATAATAAAAAATATTGTGGCCAAGCTTTTTGCATACATTTCCATGCAGTCCAGGCAGTTCAAATGAAAATATAGGTTTACTGTATGCTGAAGCTCTTTATAAGAATCTGAATTACTACCGGACAAAGTGAGTTGGCGGTCGATAAAAGTTAATGGAATTCAAGGTGGGCTGGACTTAGATCTCTTGTGGGTGCAAAGGGATTGAGGACGCATTTGACCCCTCCCTCAGGCTCAGCCTGGTCATCTACATTCATTCTTCCCCGAAATTCCTACAACTTCCACTCCTTCAATCATTCCATCCCTATTAGTTAGAATTAAGTCGAGTATAGCTGATCCTCTAGTCTAGTTCCCACCTCCACCTTTCACGTGATACAGTTGTCAGCTAGGCACATAAGAGAAATCTGTTTGATCTACTCACTGCAGAGTTTGTTTCCCAGGATGTAAAAATAGTTAAAATCTCAGTGTGTTTTCGGCATACCTTGACTAACAAAGAGTTCATCTATTTCCTCTGTTTGGTTGGGTGTCCTATAGTACACATCTACGGCAATGTCATTTACTTTTCCTCTGAAAATCACCCAAATACTTTCAAGAACGCATTCATTGCTACCTTCCTTCATGTCATTCTTGCTATTTATTATTACAAAAGAAGGAAGTATATAAGAGCCATCATCCTGCACATGTCATCTCAGTTGCATGTAAATACTATGGAAATGAATCATAGTGGCATCTGCAGCAGGCCCATATACTTATTAAGGAACACACAATATAATTACAGGATAAAAGAATTAAGACCCTCATATCTGCAATTCAGTTTGTTATATGATAGTTGAAACATCCAGCAACAATCTGTTGGCAAAACAGTAAATTGGCCAAAAATAAACTGGGGAAATATACCATACTTAAATACTGGACAAATAAAATAGGGTCCAAAAAAGGATTGACACTCTTTTTGTTTTGGATTATTTGAGAAGATATGTTGTGTTAAAATAAGCATATGTTGTGAGAAGTTGATTATTTCATAACAGTTTATTCAGTTAACTAAGACTAAAGCTAATTATACTGTTGACAGCAGTATGTGACATTTCAGATGTTGAAAGGCCTCATGTAGGTATTCTCAATAATTTTTGAAAATAGACATGTAAGATGTTATAATGGGTAAGTGATGACATCTACTCCCTTTAGATGAGAGACAGATTTGAATTAGGAACTCACCAAATTATTTTATGAGTGCTGGGAAATTACTATTATTCTAGGTGGGCAGAAACTTGTACTGTTCCTTTATAAGACCTTTTAAATGCTGGGTTAACATTCTGTGTTCTTTGAAATGTAATAATCTGGCTAAAAATATGCTATTTTATCCTAAAGGGTAGATTTTTATTATTTTTATGAACAAGCTTAGCCGTGTAATAGCTGACTAGTATTTGGATAAGAAATCTTGTTAAGTGACTAACAATTTCACAGACACTAGGGAGCACTGTGATTCTAAAAATATGTTTACGTTGCAGTGAAACATGTTCTTATTAAATGCTGCAGTTTTTCTTTGGGTTGCAGAGCACTTTCCAAAAGTACAAATCGATGCTCAGAATTCATAACAAATTTCAAAATGACTGGTTTGAGAGTACAATGGATGGATCATGAATTTTATGTACATCCTTGCTTGAATAGTAAACTACCAGTTATCTAAATTTCTGGCCTGGGTTTCTTTTTAGAGAACATAGAGATTACCGTCTGTAGAATCTGACTTGCTTGCTGAAGGTGCTTCGGTCAGAATAATTTTGAGAAAAAATTTGTATAGTGGAAGTCTAATTTTATTTAATGATCATTGCATACATGGATATATGTATTATGAAATCTGTATGGGTTTCCTTATTGCTTTTCCCCCACCATTTCTGGTTACTCTGCTAGCCTTGGCAACAAGCAAATCATTTTGTCTTGAGCTATTTATTTGCTGTAGCTGCCAATAATGGTGTTTCCGTATTATAGTGTTTAGAAGCATCTATCATATCTCTAGATCCTTTTTTTTAATGAGCCATTTAAAAGAACACACCCCATTATTGAAACAGCAGATTTTAAAAAATCATAAGCAGATGCAAAAATGAAGGGCATTTTTCAAACACAAATTCTTACAGTGACCTCTTCTTATAGTGACATTTTTCTTATACTGAGTGATATTTTACTAGCTTAATATGTGTTTTTCTTCCTCCCTCCCTCCTCTCTTTCTTTCTTTTTTGCAGCTTTTGTCATCTATAACTTTCTTAGCCTCTGTTATGAGTACCTAGGTGGAGAGAGTTCCATCATGTCTGAGATTAGAGGAAAGCCTATAGAGTGAGTATTGGTATCTAAATATATACGTATGCGTATTTAATATGTTTTAGGACTACAGGATATTTGAAAGAGGTGCTTTGTGCCATACAGATTGTGAATGAAGCACTCACTTTGAATGGTTCAGGAATGTTTGCCTTTTGCAAGGCATCTGTAGCTGAAAATTGTTTCAACTCTTGCAAATGACACAGCTGCATTAATGATTTCAAGAGAGATGCTTCATTTGTATTCTCATATTTTTGTAAGGCACTTCTTTCAGATGCTTTGCAATATAATCATTCTCTATTTGGTGGGGGAAAGACTAGATAGATATCAATTATACCATTTGTTCAATCTCTTCTGCAAGGAGCATTCTACAAGGAGATGGTGATTAATATTTATAAGTCACCTAA
This sequence comes from Boaedon fuliginosus, assembly GCA_027560395.1. Lineage (NCBI taxonomy): Eukaryota > Metazoa > Chordata > Lepidosauria > Squamata > Lamprophiidae > Boaedon > Boaedon fuliginosus. The sequence goes on along the minus strand of JANHGC010002715.1, from coordinate 57,615 downwards.
TTGCAACTCTTGTGATAGACAGAAAGTATAAAACATATAAGGAATCCAAAATGAAAAGAAATTAATAATAAAAACTAGCCCTGATATTGAACAAGATTTGTTTACCATATCAATATCTGCATTCAGCTTTGATGGATTGGATTGGGTTGTAATATACGTATACTTTTTGTTCTTAATCCATCCAGAATTTAGTTTTAAGCATTCACATTGTCCAACACCATTTCTGTCTCTGTTTCTATTTCAAATTAACATTGAAATTAACAAGTTCCATATTCAGAACTTGTTGAATTTGCAATACTCCAGAAATAAAAATAATATTGTATAGCTCCGCTGAAATTAGTGAGAGTTTTGTCTTAGAACAGTGAAAGGAATATTGAATCTTCCAGATTTAATTTGGCATGAAAAGCATGGTGAAAGAAATGTTTGTGTGCCTATTTTATTTATTCGCTTCTTTGATAGATTTTACTTAAAAGAGGTACCACATTGTCATTCCCTTGTTATATGCATAAATATATTTTTATTTTTATTAAGCCAGTTCCACATAAAATTGTATTTTGTTCTAATTTGACCTACTGTTCTGTTGCTTTTAGGTCCAGCTGCATGTATGGGACTTGTTGCTTATGGGGAAAGACATACTCAATCGGTTTTCTGAGATTTTGTAAACAGGTATGGATTAACAGTATCAAACTGAAAAACAGTATCACACTGTTTTTTCTTTTCCCCTCCATGGCATATTTCAAGGGGGATCTCTTGAGATTCTTATTTATCTCATTGCTAGAGATTTGACTTCAGTGTTGATTAATATGAGTGGATGTATCCAGGAAATTATTTCCTTGTTCTGTCATAATATTTTTATTTCAAATCATGCAAGTAGTTATAGGAATTAGTCCTCTGTTTGTGACAACTTTAAAAATTAGAATCAGGAAAAAACAAAATTATTTACTATATTTTTCACTCCATAAGGCACACTCCCCCCCACCCAAAAAAGTCCTTTGTGGTCCTTTAGTGAATAGTAGCCAGGCTGCAGTGGTGGGGTCCTTTTACAGTGCTGAACACCACCTCTTCTGTCTTTGTCATTGCCTGTCTCTTTTCCGCAGTGCAGTAGTGAATAGGAAGAGCTGGCACATGAGAGGACACCTATCTGTAGTCCTCTCAGGCTCCTGTTCAGAATATTTTTTTTGCTTGTTTTCTCCTCTAAACCTAGATGTGTCTTATGGTCCGGTGCATCTTATGGAGAGAAAAACATGGTAGTTCCCATTTAAGCCATGAATTTGTGGCAATGAAGTGCGAATTATGGAACTGGAAATTATGAATTGAAATTTCACTAGCTGCGCTGACATGACTTGTCACTTCAGTTTTCAGCCAAAAGCCCTTCAATTGAAGAAACTTTTTTGGTATATAATTTTGATTGTAATAATAAAAACCAATACAAACTAAAGTGCAAGGATAGAGAAAAAAAGAGCGAAGAAAGGGAAAAGAAAGAATATAATAAATAGAATAAGAGAAATGATTTCCAATAAAAACAAATGTATAACAAATTTAGTAACTCAGTAACTTTTCACCCTCTCTAAAATTATAAATATTTGTTACCTGCAGTATTGGTGTCATCTGAAGGTCCAAAAAAATAGCCAGAAGTAACAGCATATCTTATTTTATGCTCAATAAAGCAACATTCTGTTCCTTCCTTTTGCTTTCAGCAGTCTTAATCTTTAGTTCATTCAAACTTTGTTGTAGGATTTGATTCCTTTTCATTTCTTATTTGTCCCATTGCACAAAACTTTTTAGATTCTTTTCTAGATCCCATGAAACATCCTTTTCTGAATCATTCTCTTTGCCTGTCAGTTATAAATCCAGTATTGATACCATCTCTTGTTTTGTCAGATAAAATTTGTTTTACATCTGACATTTCTTCAAAAATATTTTTGGACATAAACCTTCCACAGAAGAGACCTCATTATTGACATTATGGATATTCCGGTTACTATTTTCCGATTTCATTCTTCAGAAATCTCTTCAGTACTTTTTTTATTATAACCATTTTTCAGGCCCATATATCTTTCCTCTACCCAAAATCTTTAAAGTCTTCTAATTTTTGACTCTGCCTGTTTTTGAAATTATGAAATGATTTGTTTGTACGTATATCTTATAAAAATCAAAACAGGATCTATTTCTCATGAGGAGCAGGTTTATTTATTTATTTATTTGTTGGATTTATATCCCGCCTCTCTTCCCCCGATGGGGAACTCGAGGCGGTGTACAACAGTAATACTGTGCCCTGACAATAAAATTATACCATACATTCACACAGTCAATCACACAATCAAAATAAGG
>JANHGC010002715.1:26927-37442 GCA_027560395.1 Boaedon fuliginosus | reverse complement strand
GAGTGCTATTGCTATCTATGTTGTAAGCCGCCCAGGGTCCTTCGGGAGTTGGGCGGCATAAAAGTGTAATAAATAAATAAACAAACAAACAAACTTCAAGATTTTGGGTTTGCATTTTGGATCTCAGATTTTACCTCGGACACAAAATAATGGCAAGCAAATTATTTTCCTTTAGCTTCAGATGGTATTTGTAAGAGTTGAAAATTGTACCATAGTTGAAAAGAGTAATTATGTATTCCTAAATTTAGACCTATTTCATGTTTTATTAAGATTGGATTAATGATTTGTACAGTATTTTAATCTTATTGGTTTTCTCACAAAAATGTGTTTTGCGATAGGCCAAATCACAATAGCACTTTGTGGTGCCCTTAGATAAGAGAGACACCCATCATCCTTAAAAGGTGGAAAATACTCTCAATAGTGGCTTCCAGTAACTCAGAAGCAGATTTTTACACCCCCACCCCACCCCCACAACCTTACCTGGTGTTGAAAGATGCTAAAAGTGCATGGCAGATTCTCTACTATGTGTGCAAATGACCAGCAGACATAAAATTAATGCTGTATATTATTCATTTTCAATGAAATTCCCAGAATTGATTCCTAAGTCTTCAGCACAATCCCTTTCATTTTCACAAGAAAAGAGTACATATCACTTATTTTCAGTTTCTCCATTTTGGAAAAAAAATCTGGCTTTATTTGTAAATTCTACAAAATACAGAGGAGTCTGGCAGGACACTTACTGTAAGTCAGAAAATAAATAAGTACTTTTTTTCTTGCTCTATAGAAGATAAAATGTGATTTGCATATATAAAATATAAAGTACAGCTCTGTACCAACATCCCGGCCGTGCCACAAGGCAGAACGGCATAAAGAATGTGAAAATAACTTATATTCGTGCAATAAATAAATCACAGGGGCAGGAACAAGGAAAAATAGGGTGACAAGGGTAGAAACGTTAAAGAGGGAATCCCCACTAAGGATCAAAAGGATGGAGAGGAAGGATGGGCAACACTGGTTTGGAAGCTGATTCCATCTTAGGGGTAGAAGTCACGTTAAGCTGCAGGATGGGTAAACCCAACCATATGTCTTTTTAAAAAATGGATCATATTTGCCACTTAAATAAGTCACTGGCACATGCCTGGAAATGATTACCCACAAATACTCACTGGTTCTTATATTAGCAACATATATTTAATGGAAGAAGGTATTTTCCTAAGTCTTCTAATCTAACCTTTCTCCATGCTTTCTACAGAATTACTGTATCCATGTCTCCCAGGTGTATAAACTTCCCAGTTTCTTAAGCAATGGAGCTGCCAGTGTCTCTTGGTACAGATGTACTATTCTCACATCATCCATGCTTGGCATACAATTTCATATCCACTTTAAAATGAGAAGGCAACGGGCTAAAACTGCTTGGCCAAAAAGGCATAGAGATAGGCAGTATATCCATGGCTGATTCTACAGGTCCAGTGCTAGTAATATTCTGTGTGTACATGCAGGCAGCTTGGTTTAAATGGCATATGGGATTCATGACAGCATGGCAGAGAAAGGGAAACAATACACTGTTTAAGTTTGTGTGTTTACTAAGTTAGGCTTTTGAATGGTATCAGTTTTTTCCATGTTTGTATTCTCTGCAATTCATATTTCTAGCCAACGTGGCAGAACACATCTGGAAAACCACTGGACGGTATAAAGGTTGCTACACTGAAAGGGGCGAGATTGTGATTGTAAACATTTTTAAAAACTGAACAGTGTGGTTTTTACAGTAAATCCTACTAAGTGCATATGAGAATATTATCTTAAAGGAACAAGGGACAATCACAGTGGCATCCAGGAGAACCTAACTCTGCCATTGTGCTAGCTTAGACCAAACTAGGTTTTATTTTCATGACAGAAATTATTTTTGGCTATGATTCAAGCTATTTTGCTGCTCTTGTAAAAATGAATCCTTCAGATATAAGGAAGAAAAGCATTTTGAAGTTCATCTACTACACTTTCCTCAATAGAAATGCACCTTGCATTTTACACAGCTGAATGAGGCAAAAATTAGGCCACGAAACAGCACAGAGGAACTATATTCCTCACCAATGTATTTCCAACTGAAGCTTCTTTTTCTTGTTCTATGTAAATGACTGGATCTTTCTCAATTTGTTTTTGGGAAGAAAAAAGAAACTAGAACAGATGTTCTGGGTTACACCCCATCGATATGGTTAGGACTGATTCTGAACCCCTCAGAACCCCACACGCAATTGCCTGTACTGCTTCTTGGGTTGGGCCAACCTTCATATAGCTTGGTTTTCTTGAACATAAAATGTCTAAATCTCTGTAATAGTTGGATATATTTCTTTCCTGAGTTTCTATTTCTAGTCTTTTGCCAATGCAACAGAAAGAAAATACAAACGGTTCTCTTCATTACATTCTGTTTGTTGCTATTGGTACCCCTCATGGAACTAATTGTTTTAGGCCTCAATGTCTTCTCTAGAACTTCACTTTTAATTCTGATGCCCCTTCACTATCCATCAGTCTCACTTGCTTTATCCACTTCTGCTTCATTTAATACACTCCCTCTTTACTTTTCCCATTCCCTTGTCTCTCTCTTTCTCCCTCTTTAGAAAACTGCTTCTATTTTGTCCATAAATCTTATAACCTCAGCAAAAAAGCACTTTTACAATCAAAACAATATTTGGAGCACAGTTGCATCCACACACACTTGCAGAGAGATTGCCTCTCCAATCACTGCAATGGGCATAATTCCTTTATTTCTTCCTAGGATGAGTTAGCAGCAACTAGCTCTTTTCTTGGCACGTCCCTTTCTGATCTGTTTTTCCATCACCCTTGCAGTCACCAAGCAATAACACTTTTCTTGACCATTTTTAAATGTCTATTCATCAAAGGCTCAGACTGATTCTTGCAAAACAACAATGTCATGCTGAAGCAATGAAGAGGCAATGAATTAAACAGGAGGTTAACTGGGAACTATGGTTTACAACAAAAAGTAGACACAGTGATACACAAACACCTAGACTTGTGTCTGAACAATGCACCAAGAAACTGGGAAATTGATATCCTCTGATAATATCTGGATTATTATAATCACTATGTTTTAGACATTAAAAGGAGACTTCAATCTTGGCATCCCCTTTTCTTTCCTATCAGATAGAAGCTATCTGCCTTTCTCTATAATTGCTGTCAAAACTTCTCTGAAGCAGCATTTCCAACTAAGATAAAGATCTCATCGTCAAACCTCTCTGTTTTACACTTAATCAGTCGTAAGGTATGAAGCAGCAGAGAGGAAAACCTAACAAATATAAAATGGAAAAGAAAAATAACTGGCCACTGTAATCCAATTCACAAATAACTGACAGCTAAAATTACACAAGTTGGGCACCACTTTCCCACAATCTTCCAATGAAGGCAAGGACTAAGGACAAAGTTCAACATTTAGCCATTTGGTCTTCAAGTCAACTGTGTCTCCTCCAGTGGGTAGAACAAAAGTGGGAGAAGGAAAGAGCCAGTGCAGCTACAGCTGCTTTAGGTAAGAGCTGTGCAGAGGCATGGCAACAGGACTTAGTTCATGGCTCGGCTTGTAGGCACTAGGAGTAGGTGGCCTGGTTGGAACCAGATTTGACAATGGTGATAACGCTGGCCGTTGCCACCTTCGCAGCAGTGCCATGAGCAGTGACTGTGCGGGCAAAGCCCTGCAGCGCTTCATACTTGCCACGCAGGGCGTCCAGCTCAAGGCGCATGGCAGCATTCTCCCGTGCTAGCTTATCAACTTCCCTTTCTAACTCTGTCTTTTGCTTCTGCAGCTCCTCCTTTTGACACACTCGCTTTACTCGGCAGCTGGCCGCATAGCCACGATTCTTCAGAGTGCGACGACGTTGCTTCAATCTTGCTACCTCCTCCTTGGACAGGCCTCTCAGATGGTGGTTAAGTTCCCGCACTGACAATCCCATAAGCTCCTCATCTGAAAGATGTGGTGTGTTCTCACCCATCTCCCGTTTGATCTGTTTAAGAAAAGGATTGAATAGTTGAGAATCAGATGCACAAGTGTGGGAAAAGCAACAACAACAACAACAGCTGGAAAGATCAATGGAAGCCTAGAAGAAGAATAAAACAACAACAACAGGGGAACAGTTTGTAGCAATAGTATGTAGGCATTGTTATTTGTATATATTTCTGCAATGTTTTTTGAATTAAGTTTCCCCCCCTTATACTGTAACAATATATATCTATAAAAGAGAAGTGGAGTGAGCATCTTTGTTTGTATGTGCTCTACACAAACTTTCAGTCCTGCACCAATCTAGCTCAAATTTGGCAGTTAGATAGGTAAGCGTAGTAAGATCAGCACTGTCAGCGTCACCAAAGGGTAGGGGGCCTTTTGCCCCCTTTTTGGGGGGGCAAAGAGGACATTCTTAATGAGCAAGCAGCAACCTTCTACTGAGCATGTGGAGTTTTACCTCTCTCTACTGAGCGTGTGCAGTTTTCAAACTGACTGAGACACCATAATCAAATAAGGCACCATGTTTTATATATATAAATTCCAGATTTGCCCCAGTGGCAATGGGCCCAAGACACACGGAGCAGCTCACCTCGCCAAGTAAGGTCCCCTACGATGTTGGAGGGGGCAGTGGGGGCTTAAGAAGGCCTGCAAATGGCTGCGGCCCTGTGCCCCTGTCACGCCCCAGCTGCCTTTCCTCAGAGCCGGCTCGCAAACACTGTGGCATAAATATACTTCTTTAAAAAAAAAAAAACAGAGCAAGGCCTGGTAATCAGCTAGTTATATTATAAATTCCTCATAATAAAATTGACTTTATTATAAGGTTCTGAAATGTGAAGATTTGACTAAGATCTTTAAATCATGTAGCCAGGACTAGACACCAGAACTCAATGGAATTTACTTCTCAGTAGAAGGATTGTGTACTTAAATCAGTGTCAGCTGAATCAATACAAGTTACCCATCAACTAAATAAGTAGGATCAAAGTATGACTAGCTCAGTCTGGATGTATTCCCATCCCTTTTGTTTTTTTAAAGACTTCTTTAATCTTCCATTTTATCACTGTTATTATTTCACAACAGCAGAAATTACAACCAAATATAAAATGTTGTATTTCTTTTATATAATTCCCATATCTTCAGTGTATTAACCCTTTGACCCATTTCATCAATTATTTTACAGAAATTGTATTCTATGTCGATTTCATTTTTTCCCCTTAAAAAGCATTTTTGAAAGATGGAATGTTCTTTAGATTCAGAGGAAAAATCTAGAGGAGCAACACAAATATATCTAGAATTGAATCTCAAGCAGCTCTTTGGGAAAGAAGTGCCACAACCCAGATATCGTTGCAGAAGATACTCCATTTCTGGGATTAATCAGACAAATCTGATTCAGAGGACATTCAAAAAGCAGGATCCAGGATGCAAATCTTAAAATTGGTTTGGTACAATCCTTTATGTATGGGAACACAGACCATTTACAGTGCAATCCTAGGCAGAAACAGAAGAAAAATTCTGTTTCCAAACTCTTAACTACATACTATATTTGAGACATTAGCTTTTGAGAACATCAAGATTAACGAATAACACTGACTAAGTATTACTCAATATTGGTGTAAGGCACATGTGATATTTTCCTGCTGCAGTTCAGATGCTACTGGTTGCATTCCAGATCAATTTCTAAACACTTCTTATGGACAGAATTTGCAATTTCTCTGCCCTGTTTCTAAGCAAAAGTTAGTGAATCAACATTTGATTGTCCTGATTTTTCCAGTTTATAGGAGCACAGCAGGAATAGTCATTCCTATTCAAATTGCTTTGGAGCAATAAATTAGGAGGAAGTGACGATTTGGCCAAATAATCCAACCTAGTCTGAGTTTCCACACTTAAAGTACATATTGGTTGAAATTATTTTGTTTAATCAGTAGACAATTTCTAATAGTGTCATGTAAACAATAGCACAATGTTCCTTTGCGGATCATGCATTGCTAAAAACAAAGTTATAACTGAGTATTGTCATTATGATATTATCATAATTTCCTAATACCTGCTTAGTTGCAGTTCTTTTAACAAAATTCACCAGGTTCCGGACAATAATTGTTGGCCCCCTAAAAAACCTTGGGGTGAACATACCTATCCATGGCTGTTTCATACCAAATCTGTTGTAAATTAATGTGTTGGTTTCCTCTTCTAGAAAGGTGAAGCAGGTAAGTATAGTTCCCAAAATTACCGCCCTAGATTTTTGTTTGGAAAAAAATTACAGCTAAAGACTGACAATGAACAATGCATTTCTTTACTCTAATATAAAGGAGGGGCTCGTTTCCCTTGGCAATTTCTGTGGCTTCTCTGCCGGACACACCTCCACCAGTCCTTACTTTACCTGCACACAATAAAGGTTCCCTCTGCCCTCTAGGTTTGTAAGAGCCGTGGTGGCACAGTGGTTAGAATGCAGTACTACAGGCTAACTCACTGCTCACACTCCAGGAATTCGATCCTGACCAGCTCAAGGCTGCCTCAACCTTCCATCCTTCTGAGGTTGTTAAAATGAGGACCCAGATTGTTGGGGGCAATATGCTGACTCTGTAAACTGCTTGGAGAGGGCTGTAAAGCTATGTGAAGGGGTATTATGAGTCTCAGTGCTAGTGCTATTAAACAAACAATGTGACAATCTTAAGAATGGGGAGGCAATAGTTGCAAATTTTTGTTGTTTCTTTTCTTGGATACAAGCAGGGAAAATACTTATATGGAGAAACAAGTGCCGTTCTTCAAATATTTCTGACAAAATTAATAGGGGCCCCGCTTGCCAAAATGTGTTTGTGTATGCATATGTATGGCAAGAATTTATAGTTCACATTAACAAAGCCACATCAGTGCAATAACTCTCAGAGAGGAAAATTACATTAGGAAAGACACAGAACATCCTTCCCTTTTTGGCTCAGTGCTGCTAGAACCATTTGCAAATATGCGCCCATATGTGCTTCAGAAACTGTGGATTACAGACTTGCTATTCTTGAAAAAGAAATGCTGTATCAACTTATTGAAAATAATTTAATTCCATACAAATTTCCACACACATGTTCACCATTTCTGAAAAGAGGGCGAGGCCAAAAGAGAAAGCGAACAAGCAACACAAGCAGGAAGAAAAAAATGGAGAAATGGAGGGAACGGAGAACAAGGAAGTAAGGGCACACAGAAGAGGGAAAGTGAAAGGTGGGGCTAGAATCATTGTGCAGAATATCAGGGGAAAGGAGATGTACACAAATTGTGCAGATATTCTGTAGAGTCTGTAAGGCTTACTTTTCTTCCAGTAAGAATTCTGGATGTTGTTGTTTTTTAATGCCAGATAATAATTACTGATTTAAATCATGATGATCGATCTGCTATAGCAGAATACCAGAGTTTTATGGAAAGGACATGAAATCTCTAGGAGACCCACCAGCTTGGCAAAAAATTACAGAGAGAAACGTGTTTTTCCAAATGGCTATGTCCTTACCTTTAGGGCTTTGGTTGACAAGCTGTCAGCTGACATTTTTTTGGGTGCTCCTGACAGTCCCCCAGAAACAGCCTGTAATTAAAAAAAGAGAGAAAGAGAGAGAGAGAGAGAGATCTGTGATTGCTATTCATTTTTCAAAATTGTTGTTATTTAAAGCTTGTCCACGGGTTGTGTCTTTCACAGAATTTCCCTTCCTTTTTATCTGTCCAGGTCTTCCAGTCTCATTTTCCTACTATCCATCCTACCCAGCTGGCTTTTAAAAAAATAAAAATAAAAAATCCTGGAGTCAGTTCCTTACTTCAACAGGAGCAACAAAGATCCTAAAGGGCTGACCCAACATCTAAATGATTTTGTGTTTTTTTTTAAATAAATATATTTTAATGCTTTTAATTTCCCCCAAGCAAAGCAGTGTTTTTCAAACTCGGCAAATTTAAGATGTCTGGATTTCACCTCCCAGAATTCTAAGCCCGAAATGAAAGTTTTTGCAGAGAACAGCCTACCTAGCCACCCAAGCAAAATATGAGGCATCTCCAGTACATCCTCTCCTCCACTGTATAGTGACTCTATAATGGACATGCTCTGCAGTTGCCGGAAACACAGAAGGGCAAACATTTCCTGACGAGAAGGAAACTGAACAGTGGAGAGCCAGCTGACGGGTGTGTCTCTGAAATGGCAGGGCCTGAAAGGAGACACGAGGGAGGGAATAAGAGCAATACATTTTGGTCTTTGGCAGCACAAGAACTTCAATCCACTGGGGGGGTGGGGAAACCCCTAAGGGTGACTAATAAGCCAAACCCTTACATCCCAAAGGGCAGGTGTATGTCAACCGTCACCACTAAGAATTATGCATTAGAACAGTGTTTGGAAAACACTGCATTAGAGAGTTGTATCTGCAGTCAGATATATTTATACAATCTGTGGATCAACTGTTCTCCTCAAAAATTGGGATAATCCTCAATTTATCTCCTTTTTACACTGCCATATTTGTGATTAAAAAAGGATTCTTATATAGTAAGGCCACTGGCAATATCTTATATCTAGGAAGATTATGGCCCATAATTATATTAGTTCTTTTCTTTCTCTCCTCCCCCCACCAGACCTGGCACCCTGAAAATACCTGGTGGCTGAATCTAGTTGCTCTTTTCATTTTGCACAACAGTACTGTGAGGACAGCAGGCCATTAAAAGAGTCTTTAATTAAATCCTGGAATTCAACATATGACACAGCATACAATGCATGTTTAAAAGATTATACCAGAGGAGCTGTGTCCGCGGATGGTCCAGCAGTAACTTACAGATACATTAATGTTTAGATGGAGACCTTCCAAAGCAGAAGTAGAAGTAGTCTATAAAATTGAGGACAAACATATACACAACGTTCCATCCTTTCCTACCATGCTTTCTCTTCTCTTCTTTAACAATTGTGGCATTTTTCTGATAGTTCATCAATGAAGGGGACATCTTGCTGACATTTGCCTCTTTGTCATTCTTCTTTGGAAAACTGACCACTAATACAACTGTGCTATGTAGAGCTTTTGGCAACTAGCAGTCACAACGTTGTATTTTATTGTTGGAAGTCTTCTGGAAATAATATTATTTCACTTCAGCTGCAAGAGTTGATCTTTTTTTTTTCTACAGATATCCCTGAATTGCAGTTTTCAGCATTTTTAGGAACTGGCCCTGAGGTCCCTGGGAATTGTAGTTCAGCAACGGCAGACAGCAAGGAGATTCTTAACACAGAGTTTCTTAATATTAGCAATTTTAAGACGTGTGGACTACAACTCCCAGAATTCCCCAGTGTTAAGAAGCACTGCCCTAACACTTAGTTTCATCATGTATGTATTGGTATCTAGTGGCATCATATAGCCATCTTCGTTCTGAGAATAAGTTTGTTCAAATGTATAGCTATGTCTTAAGGATTATGCCCTCCATGTCGCTGAGCTCAAGTAGTTCTAGTACGGTCAATTTTCTTTGAAGTTCCCAATCCAGAAGTGTTGAATTAAAACTAACATCTATGCTATGGGAAATGTAATCTAGTAGGTAGAAGGCTAAATTTCAGTTTGCATAAACTATTCATATATGGGATTTGAAGATACCCATATGTAAAGCCTGGGATATTAGTGTGCAAAGATCAGACCAAACTGATATCTGGTGAGCTCTTGATGACTTCGGAAAAGCTGTTGTTCCAGCCTAATTCTTCCAAGATTTGAAGTGATGTTAAATGTGAGAGAGATATATATTGCCCTAAATTATTTTATTATTTTAAGGCATTATGATGTGGCTAGATGTGAGCAGGAAATTCTTTCAGAGTCATGGGGGTGGTTAGATATCTCTATTCCTTTGTTAATTATCATCTATTTAACTCTTTTAGGAAACTTTGAGTGGGAGCTGCCCAGAGTTGGTTAGAAGATGGGTGGCCATATAAAAAATTTAAATAAATGAAACAAATCCAAATAGATAAATATTTTGTACTTTTATCTACTCCTCCGGAATCTCAGTTCCCTCACACTGATGAAAATCCAATTAACACTAAAATGTTTAACATTTACTTTCAGATATTGATGTGAGATTTAGTCTCAGTCCAGGATTTGAGGATGTGAATTTAAATGGAAAAGTACAGAATAAGTATCCTTAGATAACATTGAAATGTTTAAGGGAGATTTAGGTTTTTTTTATTTTTTAATCTCTCAGGAAGTACAAAAACTCGATATCTCAACTTCAATCTCTGAAGTCAGAATTTCTAAAGTTGTCATTCACCTCACAGGCTTTCTGGAGTACCAGGGATAAAATCTGAAGCATAAGACCATATTTGTTTGTTTGTTTGTTTGTTTGTTTGTTTAGATTTATACCCCACCTCATTTCCCCGGGCAAGGGGAATTCGAGCCGGTTAACAGCAATAAAAATACAATATTACAAGATAAAACGAATCCATCTACAATCACATTAATCCAAGGGGGGTGGGCACATTAATTCCAGGCCTTCCACCAGAGCCAGGTCTTTGTTGCTTTACGGAAGGCCAATAAGGT
>JANHGC010002715.1:8667-20637 GCA_027560395.1 Boaedon fuliginosus | reverse complement strand
TTCCTTCCTTCCTTCCTTCCTTCCTTCCTTCCTTCCTTCCCTTCCTTCCCTTCCTTCCTCACGTATGTTTACCTCTCTCCCTTCCTTTCTCCCTCCCTGCCTTCTGCAGACTATGTTCTTTGCCTGATTTGCATGCCTTGCCTCTATTGGCTGGAGCTTCCATTGTCTCAGTAAGAGCTTGGCAGTGAAATGTGGGGGGGAGGTGCTCTTCGGCACCATTTTTTTTGGGGGGAAACCCCTTGTGACACCCACAGTGTTTGTCACCAGATGATAAGGTATGTGTATGCCAAGTTTGGGCCACTTTGGTCCTGGCATGGAAGAGCCTATTGAGGACATACCCACAAACCCACACTTCTCTTTTATAGATATAGATAAGGAGAGCCATACTACTCTCTCTGCCTGGGATAAATGTAGAAACTCAGAAATATGTTGTCACAAAAAAAAAACAGAGGGAGCAGCAGTGACTTACAACTTCCTGCCAGCTTTTTTTTTTTTTGCTTTTGGGAAGCTGGGAGCATCAGAATTACCACAAGTCTGCAAACACAACAGGTGTGACAATCCTTGAAATCGCCATTTTGTTAGGGATTTGAACTCGGTACCTTCTGAATGCAGAAAGGAAAAGAGTAACGACTCACAAGATTCTGAGAAGTAAAGCCTGTGATCTGGTACAGGCGCTCCTCAACTTATGACGACAATGGAGTCCAAAATTTGCATTGCTAAGACAGTTTCCCCGCATTTTGCGACCTTTCTTGCGCCGGTTGTTAAGTGAATCCCTGCAGTTGTTAAGTCAGGAACACAGTTGTTAAGTGAGTCTGGCCTCCCCCTTGACCTGCCTTGTCATGTCACAAAAAGCCATCGCATGATCCTGGGACACTGCAACCATCTTAAGTATGAGTCAACCTCACCGTCAAGTAGATCAGAGGTCCCCAACCTCCCCCCGTTTCCAGATGGCTCCGGTCTGTGGCATGCTAGTAACCGGGTCGAGGTGGGGCGCCAAAATTTTTAGCAATGGGTTCTCTGCCCAGTTGCTTGGTGCGCGTGGCCATGGTGGGCGTGGCCTAGTCAGCCTCCTGCACCATGGTGGGGAGGACGTTTTTGGCCTTCCCGGGCTCCGGAGGTTTTCCTCAAGCATCTGGGAGGGCAAAAACAGCCTCCGGGATGCCCGTTTTTCTCCCTCCCCAGGCTCCGGAGATTTTCCTCGAGCCTCTGAGAGGTCGAAAATGGCCTCCCGTCCTCCCTCCAGAGGCTGGAAACGGGCCCATTTCTGGACTTCCGGTGCCTCTGGGAGGCCCGTTTTTCGCCCTCCCCGAGCTTCAGTACAGGCCCTGCACTTACCTGGCATCTAAAATGGGCCACATGGAGACTCCTGGGAGGGGAGGAGAGGGGCGGGTTGGGCGGGGCGGGGCCAGCTAAGGGGTGGGATTCACGTTTTTGCTGAACTGGGCAGACTCTTTAGCAAGAGGATCGTCCGAACGCGTGTGAACCTGTAGCAGCCCACGCCTGTAACCGGGCCACACAAACAAGCAAATCCCCATTCGCGGGATGCAGGAAGTACACCAAACATGCCCCCTCCAGTCTTCAGAAAAACCTCTCTCCATGGAACTGGTCCCTGGTGCCCAAGAGGTTGGAATCCTCTGAGGTAAATTTAGCTCGTCATCGGGTTGTGTTTTCGGTCTGGTTTAGCTAGGAAGACCGATAGCTACCTTGAAGGACTAACACCTGCTTACCTGGCTGGTTCTCCTCTGGGAAGGAAGAGCTGTCGTAAAGGTTGTCCCCGCTGTCGAAGTATCTGTAGGTGTTCTCTCCCAGGTGGACCCTCTGGTGCTTGGTCAGGTAGGGCCTCCAGCGGAAGCTCTCCCCGCACTGCAGGCACTTGTACGGCTTCTCCCCGGTGTGGATCCTCAGGTGCTCCGTCAGGGTGGAGCGCCGGTTGAAGCTCCGCCCACACCTGGGGCACTCGTAGGGCTTCTCGCCCGTGTGGATGCGCCGGTGGGCACTGAGGTGGGAGCTCTGGATGAAGCGCTTGCCGCAGGCCAGGCACTCGAAGGGCTTCTCCCCCGTGTGGGTCCTCCAGTGGAGCAAGAATTCTGACTTGCAGTGAAACCAGCGGTCGCATTCCGGGCACACAAGCTTCTTCCGGCCCACGTGGAACATGGAGTGCTTGGAATTGGCCCCCCTTATGTGCCTGGACGGCTCCCGCCAGATGTGCCCGGCCTGCAGCTCCCACTGTCTCTGCAGGCCACGCCGGGCCTCTGATGCTAAGGAAGGGTTCTCTGGGGGTGCCCTCAGCAAAGCCCATGGGGGATCTTCGGGGTCCCCGATCTCTTCCTTGATCTCCCTCACGATCACCTCGCTTCCTGGCCTAGTGGGAGAAGTTAAACCAAAGTTGTTTCCTGAAAAAGAGAAAGGAGGGTGAGCTAAGGGACAAGTAGGGGGAAAAGTTATCGCTCTGATTCCCAACTCTTAAGAGTAATTAGGCTTAATAGTGTATAGTTTTGGGGTACCATCCCTGAATTACAACACACAGAAGCTATTGGCCATATAGCCTTGGCTGCCACCTTGGGTCCTCCCACACTTACCACACTTTTGTGGACATCCCTGAACAAATGATTTAATTTAATTTAATTTAATTCAATTTAATATTACAATTTATATGCCGCCCCATCCCGAAGGACTCCAGGCAGCTCACAGTCATACAAAATGCATTACAACTCTAAAATCAAAAAAGCAATACAAAATCTAAAAACTATCTAGAATACAAGTTATTAAAAATCAAAGACCTACACTAACAAATATACTATGCATCCATACATGGAGAGTCATTAGTTCCAAGCCTGCTGGCAGAGCAGACGTAAACAATATCTACATACAGTGCAAAAGAGACTCGGTGGCGCAGTGGTTAAACGCAGCACTGCAGCCTATCTCTGCTGACTCGTTCAGCAGGTTGTCAGATCGAATCCCACCAGGCTCAAGGTTGACTCATCCTTCCATCCTTCTAAAGGTCAGTAGAATGAGGACCCAGATTGTTTGGGGGCAATATGTTGACTCTGTAACTACTTGGGGAGTGTTGTAAAGCTCTGATAAGCAGTTTATAAAATCTTGAGTGCTATTGCTATCTATGTTGTAAGCCGCCCAGAGTCCTTGGGAGTTGGGTGGCATAAAAGTGTAATAAATAAGTAAGTAAGTAAATAAATAAATAATTATAGAACACAATAGAATTAAGATCTAAAAATTGCTTAGAGAAAACACAAATTCCCAATTTTTAACCTATTGCAGGTTATTCAGAAACTTACTGCTAAATAATGATTGCCTTCCGCTTATATGTGGTTCAAGGTATTTCAGCAACAAAGATCTAGGCTAGGGACTCTTGTGCTTTAGCTCTTAAATAAAAAGACTGTAATGTTTAAAGGATTTTTCTATCATATTGAAGAATATAGTGGAAACACAAATGCTTTACAAATGTATCACAATTAATATTGCGATATGGCCTGAATCCCAATAAATAGAAGGACAGCAGGATTGAAAAATCAGATAATGCCACAACTTTTGGGGGAGAAAAATCTGTTGGGTAGGCCAGCTTGTACATAAGACTGCATTACTCTATCTTTGTTTTAGCTGCATAAATAGCAACAGTTCTGACAATGAATGCACCCCACTTCACTTAGCCTGCCAAAAAGGTGATTTTGAATGTCTGAAGGAGCTGGTGGAGGAGTGCCATGCCCGGGTTGATCTGACAGACAAAAATGGAGAAACTGTCTTTCACTATGCTGTTCGAGGGAGCAACCCAAAGATTATAGAGGTGAGGTTTTAAGGAGTCTCCCACTTGCAGTAAAGTCTCTTTGTCTCTTATCTCTTCCTAGGAGTGCAGGAGAAGCAGAAGTTTGCATCCATGCATCTATCTATATACGCACTCTCTATATATGTGCACATATATGCACACTATAGAGAAAATGGTTAATGCTTCCCTCAGGAATCTAATATATCCTCCTGTCCATCAATTCCCCCTCCCCCAAATTCCCACAATGGGCTTGTATTAAATATATTTGAACCAAAGTTGTTCATCCATATTTGCAACCACAAAAAAATCTTTACAAGTAGCAAGGCAGAATAAATGAAAATTCAATTTATTGTCAAAATTAATTTATTTACAGGGGAAGAACTAGTAATAATTTTATAATCATATAAGACTTTAAGAGTGTTTCTATCCTATTTTAGATGGATAATGGAATACACAGTAAAAAAAATATTTAGCATTAAAATGTAAATTTGAAAAATGAAGTATTAACATAAACCTTGAAGGAGAAACCAGCCTACCATTTGATAATTACAAATGTTCTTAGAATAGCAATCATCTGTATAATTTTGAATTATTCAGTGAGGGGATCTATAACATAGATATAGATTAATGAGCAAAAATACAACATGGAAAGGATAATAATGCCCTACATACAGAGGTGGTATTCAGCCAGTTCTGACAGGTTCGGGAGAACCGGTAGCGATAATTTTGATTGGTTCAGAGAACCGGCAAAACCCACCTCTGATGGGCCCCTCCCCTCCCCACTCCTTCCAGGTGTCTCTTATTTGGCTCCAGGACACTTCAGGGAGGTTTTCTAGGCCAAAAACAGGGCACGGGGTGGGGGGTGCCGCTGCCCCCCCCCCCATTTCACAGAACTGGTAGTAAAAAAAATTGAACCCCACCACTGCCTACATACCTAAGAAGAATATACCACCAGACTGTTTCAAGAACTGTAAACACAAAAGTGTATCCTACTGTAAAGAATGCATATTAGTTGATTCATTTCTCTTCTTAAAAATTGGCAACATCCATATTTAGATAAATTCTCTTTTGTATACATATCAAGAGGTTTAAAATGATTCTGATAAAAATAAAATATTGTCTGGGAAATTGGGGAAAACAGATGTTGAAGGTGGAATTGAAAGTCACAAGTGAACTTGTTTAATTGTTCAGCTCCTGGGCAAGAAAGCAACTGCTGCTTTGGACCATCTGAATGATGAGGGGCAGAGTCCATTGCACCTGGCCTGTCAGTTGGGCAAAGAAGATGCAGTCTACTCTCTTCTTAAGGTTAATGCCAAGTGCAATAACTTGGGCACACTGGGTTATCCCATCCACACTGCTATGAAGCATTCTCAGAAAAGGTAACTTTGCTTGATTTTACTGGGATCAAAAGAATATAAGGAATTATGTAAATAGAAAACCCTATATGTTAGCCAACTGTACTGAATGCACTTGTTACCCTTTATTTTAGGGTCAAACCAGGTATATCTGTATTCAAGTAATGTAACTCATCTATGTGATATTCCTCCCAGATCACGTGTACCTAGATATTTTTTGAGGCTGATCTTTATTAGATTCCCCAGTATAGACTGTATATTGAAACAATGATGCTTTCAAATATCATTTATACATATTCATCATCTACCTGGCTGGTCACTCATTGGACAGCCTCTTAAATATGAGCCACCAGTGTGCTGCAGCTGCCAAAAAGGCCAGTGTAGTCCTAAGTTGCATCAACAGAAGGATAGTATCAAGATCACATGAAGTGTTAGTAGTGCTTTATACTGACCTTGAAATACTGGGTCCAGCACGGTACAAAAAAGATGTTGAGTCTCTAGACAGATTGCAGGGAAGAGCAACAAAGGTGATTAGGGGACTGGAGGAGAAAAAATACAATGAATGGTTGCTGAAGTTGGGTATGTCTAGTCTGATGAAGGGAAGGACTAGAGATGACTCAGTAATCTTCCAATATTTGCTGCCACAAAGTAGAGGGGGCCAACTTAATCTCCAAAGTACCTGTGGGCAGACAAGAAGTAGCAGATGGAAACTTACAGAAGAGATCCAACCTAGAGAAATTTCCTGACAGTGGGAACAATTAATCAGTGGACTGGCTTCCCTCCAGAAGTTGCGGATGATCCATCACTGGGCGTTTTAAAGAAGTGGTTGGATAGCCATTTGTCTGAAATGGTATAGGGCAGCAGCCCCCAACCTTTTGGGCACCAGGGACTGGTTCCACAGAGAGAGGTTTCTGCCGCTTGCATTCTGCGGATGGGGCTTTGCTTGTTTGCACGCCTCGGTTTCTGGCATGCCGTCCTGCTGCGGCCCAATGCCAGTCCATGGACTGGGGGCTGGGTACCCCTGGTATAGGATCTCTTGTTTGAGCAGGTTGTTGAACCAGAAGGGCTCCAAAGTGTCTTCCAACCCTGTTATACTGTTACCTTCAGTTTCCATCAGCTAAGACCTTAGAAAAGGAATGCCATGCTGAAAACAAGGAACAAAGGGCCACTGCACTCTTTACTTCATGGATCCTGAAGAAAGAAAAATTATTCCCCTTTCCTCTTTCAATACAAAATGGAAATAAAATGTATGGCCATTTTCCCTCTCCAGCTTCAAGTCCATGTTTTTATTTCCTGCTGAGAGCATTTCTCTAAACCCCAAGTGATTCATTGAAAGCCTCAAAACCACCCAACCACCTTTTCTGTTGAAATATCTGGTAGGCCCAACTGAAATCACAAAGGCCAGATGCAGAGTGAGATAAGAGTTACAAATGGGGAAATGAGCTGTCTACAAAGTCCGCAGAAAGACTCTCGCCTAGAAAAGAGATTTTCTCTGGTTTCAAGGACCGGAAGAATCCAAAGCTCTTCAATCAAACCAAAGTCATGCATGCTTCCAAAAACAATTTAAAATTCGGGAAAGTTTTCGCATGGAAGTTTCCTCAAAGTACGCTTCTTTCACTCGCACCAAACTGGCAGTAATTTGCTTGTCTGAATTAAAAGTGGTGCTTTGTAGAATGCTGATCTCATACCCATTTTTGTGCTTCTGAATGTGGCTGCAAGGGGGCAGAACACACACGAGTGCTGGGAGTATCCCTTCACAATTAAGTAGCTGGGGAAATTCCATGATTGCTCTAAAAGACTGCTGTATAATATGTCAGCTTGGAGGGGAAGGGGAAGGAGAGAGGTGTGCCAAACCCATCTCTTGTCCATAGCCCCATCAGTTGGGTTACAGGAGTATGTGTATGTTAGTGGGAAGTATTGCCTCCATAGGAATCATACTGAAATATACCTCTGGTCCAAAGGTTTTAATAAAACTCTTTAAGATGCTCAGTGGACTCCAGCAGTTTGTGGCAGAAGGCAAAGGTGGGCAAAAGCAGGGAAGTTCCACCATCAAGATAACAGTGCAGCAGACAGTATAGAAAGGCAGGGAGGACAAGAGGGGAAACATGAGTGAACATGAGTGATAATGCGATGAAATCAGAGGATATGATCATTCAAAGGCATGGTATTTCAACGTTGCTTATTTTGAAATGGGCTTTTCTGCATTCCCAATACAGGCTTATAGAGTACTTTATGTGCTTGCTGTCGGCCCACTGAAAAATAATTCCATTCTTACTGAAAATACAAATATTTATAAAGTTGATCAGGGCATCTTTATGGCATCTTTTGTTTATTTCTGCTTCCTTTTGTTTCCAGATGTGCAGAAATCCTTCTTGATAAAGAAATCAACCAGATTCAGTTTCTGGACCCACGATATGGTGCTACACCCCTTCATTGGGCCAGAAATGCAGAGGTGAGAATGTACAATATCTCTGGAGATGATAAATCATTTATTTTTAATTTTGCTTTTACTAACTGGGAGCCTTATTCTCCTGGGAATAATTCTTTTCCCCAATCCATTGCTAACATATCATTGTGTATGAATGACAAAAAGGCATAGGATTCATTAAAGGCATGTCTTTTGTGCCATAATTCAATAGGCTAATATTACAATTCTGGTTAAAAACAAAACAAAATTAAAATCCCTAGTTGTGAAATTGGTTAATTTGGTCATTGAAGTATGTCTTTGGTTCTTCTTGCCAGAAAATGGCACAAATAAGATTGGGCCCCTCTGAGAATATTTTAGAAAGGTGTTGCTTTGGTCAACTCTGTTTTTCATTTTTACACACTAAACCCTAGAAAACAAAAGTATGAGAGGAATGTCATTGGAATCTTTAAGAAAAATTGTATTTTGTAGATGGACTGAAATATATTTTGAGGTATTTTCTTGTTCTGTAAATAAGTCTAGATAGTAGTTGCCTTGTTCAAATGTTGATCATGTGACTGCAAAGGAGCCATAACTTTGGGGACCAAGTACAACTACCATTTGTTTGGTGTAGTCATACCTTTCAAGGGTTGCTGAATGAATGGTCATAACTTGAGGATTATAAAGGAGAATGGTTTGGTAACTAATTTTTTTTTAAAGAGATACAAATATTTAAATCATGAAAAATAACCACAGAGAAAGCTCTTGGAAGAAGAGAAGGGCACATGCTGCAATTCCTATTTGTGATTTCTCCCTCTATGACTCTAGATGACCCGGATGCTTATTGAGAATGGCTGTGAAGTGAATGCCCTCAGTGCCTCATGGGAATCAGCCCTTCATATTGCTGTGCGGCGTGGGCGTTTTGATTGCGCAATGGTGTTGCTGACGCATGGAGCTACGCCAAACACTAGAGAGAAGAATGGCAACACACCACTTCATCTGGCCATGCAGGTGGGCCATTTGGATCTTTTTCTAGCAGCTGGGAAAGGTGCTTTCTTTCTAAAATGGAGAGAGCAGAGGGTGAGCACAAGGTACTTCTGGAAGACCTTTGTCTCTTTTGCGGCAAGCAACCTATATTTTTCACTCCCAGTTTTCGCGAATAGAACTAACAATGTGCCCCTCTTGGCTTTAACAAAGGAAGCTTGCTTTGCATGTGTGAAAGAAAAAATAAATTGCATTCTCATAACTTAAAACCTATCTTTGGTTTCAAGCTTCTTTAAGCCTGTCTGTATGTGCTTTTGTACCAATTTCCAGTTGGTAGAGTTCAGTGTTTTTGTAAAAAAGAAGATAGAGCCAACAAACGTAAGCTATGCTCATCTTTGCAGTGAGCATACTATCCAATTTTATCTTAATATATCAGCCACTTGATCCAATACACTTTTATATTTATTTAACTCATCGCCACCATTCTAATCCACATAAACCAGCTATTCTACCAAAAGAAGGTTGGAGATCCTGATCTGTTTGGGAAGGGTAAGCCAACTGGCACTTTGTACTGTGAAAAATCTATATCTAGGCCTCTCCACTTTATTGGGCTTGTGGAGGTCCATAAAGACCTCGTTATTCAAGAGGGCTTTTGAGGAGGTGGAAGTTTAGCCTACCCTCGAGGAATGGCATTGCCATATGGTGTTGATCAGAATGATGCAGTGTTTTTAACCCAAGGTTTGATATTCTTTAGTCAGCTTTAGAGGAAGCCTGGTTGCATAGAAACCTAGTGGCATAGAAACACAAAAAAGATGTTAAAGTGGGTGGGCATTCCAACATAGACTAGATGGATGGAGAGAACTGGGACAATAAGTGTCCATTAACAAGGTCCTTTCTTCCCAATAGCAAGACCACATAGAAATGATCAAAGCCCTCATTGTGTTTGGAGCAGATGTGGATATCCCCAATGATTTAGGGGAGACGCCTGGATTGGTGGCAGCCAGGACAAGCAAAGGTAGGAAGAACTTTTGGATAGAAATAGGGTGGTGGGAGGGTTGACCTTGGTCTACCCAACTGGGTTCTCTTAACAGAAACTACGTGGATTTAAGCCCTGGGTCTTGCTGTTTAGGGCATAGATCAATACTTCCTGCTGAAGGTCTGCTATGGAATGGAAATTTAGAAATTTAGATAAATAACCAACAATGGAGAGGAGCATTAAGAATTAGGCCCTAGAACTACCTCATTAAAATTGCTCTCCATTGCTCTTGGCAAGCGTATTCACCTTCAGATACAAGCTCTTCCCAGGTACAAGAAATAGGTTGGCTAAGAGCTTGCAGCAGTGACTGGTTTTTTAAATTTGTTTTCATAATTTTCTGTTTAATGCATGTGATTCCTGCCTCACTTATGCAAGGTGCCAACCGGAAGGTTCTTTTAGATCTGCTGAAAATTATAGGGATTGAGCGCTTCCTTCCACCTGGCACATCTGCCTCATCAACATCCACTTCCACTCTCCCAGAAAGATCATCAGCCCCACGGAGTTCTGGCATAGGTAACCTACTACCTAGCTCTGTGCCTTTCTTTCTTTTCACTCTCTT
Organism: Boaedon fuliginosus; assembly: GCA_027560395.1. Lineage (NCBI taxonomy): Eukaryota > Metazoa > Chordata > Lepidosauria > Squamata > Lamprophiidae > Boaedon > Boaedon fuliginosus. The sequence continues at coordinate 10,521 of JANHGC010002715.1, read as the reverse complement.
GGGCCACTTTCACATCTGAAGATTTCCAACCCTTTGCCCTTAGAATAAGAATTCTTATGTTAAATGAATGCCAGTGTACACATCCATGTTGCCACCCTAAACAGTTCTGTTGATTACAGATTTCCAATACTGTGTGGATGTGCTAGAAAAGTGATAATTACACTGGAGCAATCAGGACAACCAACCTTATGACTACTTATTATGTTCTATTGTAATTTTCCTATTATAACCCAAATGACTTTTCCTTCACTTTTCTTTCATATTCTTACCAGCTATAATATACCTATTTTAAGAGACAAATTAATAAATAGCTCTTGAATTAGCAGATAGGATTGCTATATTCACTGTTGACAAGGCTCTTATAAGCATTGCATACAGGGAAGTGAGCTAACAGGCATGATTTACTGTCACTGATTATGGTGACTCTGGAAAGATATGCCTATCACATCATTTCCTTCTGGGCAATGCCTTGAGAAATAGAAACCTCAGATTCTACTGAATCTGGATACCACACTGACCAAGGAAATACATCTTAAACTCAGTTTTAACCCGTGCCTGCTGTGTCCCGAAAATTAGAAATTTTATGCTTTGTTTGTTGCTCTGTGTTTTTCTAGACTACCAAGATATCATCCATGTTTCAGCAGCTCTTGGCAACTTGCTGAAGAGACCCGATGTAGTGGATTCTGCCCCTGAGAAGAGGAGAAAGTAAGCAAGTAGGGACAGTGAGAGCCACACAGGTGGTTTAGATGTCCTTGCATGGGGAAGTTCCAGTAAAGTTGGACCAAATTCCTGGAAAGAAAGGCTCCTTGCCTACTGTTTCTCTTTACTGTGGCTCAGTTTTTCTCTCAGGAACAATTACTTTGGTACATTAGATGTATTATATAATGCACGTAAACATTTAACTATCTCCCTGAGTCATCTGAATGTGAAGAACAAGGCAGTTACTTCTGGGGCTGACACTTCCCTTGTTTTCTCTGTTCCCCTTCTCTAGCCAGGACCGCCTCCTGAGTCTGGACGGTGGGGGTGTCCGGGGCATTGTACTCATCCAGTTTCTCATCGCCATAGAGAAAGCTGCAGGGCGTCCCATCAAAGAGCTCTTTGACTGGGTGGCAGGGACTAGTACAGGGGGAATTCTGGCCCTGGCTATTATACATGGTAAGAAGTGATACGACTAGCAAGTAATCTGGAAATGTGGAAATGACTCATTGTGGGAAGGTAATGGTCACTGAATTGGGAAGAAAATGGTGGTGGGTGGTTGCTCTTTAAAACCTGTTCAGAATTGGGTTCCAGATTTCTTAAATTGCCAGATTATATAGGTTGTTGTGCTCTTGTCTAAATCATTCACATTGCTGGGTTGGCCTTTTTTTGCTAGATTTGTAAATAGGTAAACTCATAAGATCAGTTCTTTTCTAGTTAATTTTTATTTCTAAGCTTTAAATAAGCAATTAACATGCATTCAGTCTAGAAGAGGGCTATAAAAAGCTTTTTATTGGTTAAATGAAAAAGAACTAAGGCTGTGATGGCGAACAAAGCTTTTTGCAGTTGCGTGCCAAAGCGCACGCATGCGTGCACCCACAATGCAATGCATGCATGACCCTTGCTGTGCATGCATGTGCTCCCCCGCCCCCCGTGCATGCATGCATGACCCCAGGGTTTCTGGGCCCACAAAATAGACCCCTGGGGAAGTTGCACGTGCATGCGCAGGGTGGATGGGGAAAGCATGGGGGTCATGCGTAGGGGTGGGGGGGAAGAGCGTGCATGTGCTGCGGCTCTGAGTTGGGTGACGGCTTGTGTGCCAGACGACATAGCTTCGTAAGCCACTTTGGGCATGCGTGCCATTGGTTCGCCATCATG
>JANHGC010002714.1:265338-277694 GCA_027560395.1 Boaedon fuliginosus | reverse complement strand
GAGTGCTATTGCTATCTATGTTGTAAACCGCCCAGAATCCTTCGGGAATTGGGCGGTATAAAAATGTAATAAATAAAATAAATAAATAAACAGGATTAACTCTTCTTACAGTCTTCCAATTAGATTCCCAAACATTTCCATGTACTATATGTTCTCTATACAGTATACTCACTTCTTCCCCACCCCCCCAGAATATCTGCATTCCAAACATGTCCTTAACAAATACTTGCGGGTTATAATATAGCAGAGCGTGGAATACCCAGTCAATCACAGCATAGATAACAAACCGTGGTTAAATGTGTGTTACTTCAAGTCCCAAATTATTTCCTTTCATGAGTATTTTTTTGTTAGAATAGAATTGTGGGGCATGCAAGCAGAATTGCAGGATTAATTTTTCAGATGTAAAACTTTTGGAAATTTGGCACATTCCCCAGTATTTAATTATAAATTTATCCTGACATACCTAGCTCTCACTTCTTCGTGCTAAAGTGAGCTGAAACATGCCTCTATTATGCAGTCATTACTCAAAACAAACCACGTAGTATATTATCTTTTTATCAGCATAAATACATCTTAAAGTTTATTCAATCATGTTTCCATCTTCAAAAAACATCCTCTCAAGACACACAAATTCATCTATTCCCTTGAATTTTCACCATTTATATATAACTTGTTCAGTCTATTTCCTCTAACATTTACTGCAAATCCTTTGGATTCTCAGCTAATAAACTAGCATAGAAAATAGACATTCACATCCTCAAGCCACACACCTCTACTGTCATCCCAAGCATTTATTTCACATTTATCCATAAATATATTGAACAAGGTGATACCAGCCATCTTTGATACCGGCTGAACTATTTCAAGATCATCCCTTTTATTCTCATGGATTCTTTATCTCTCCAGTGCTTACTGCAATCAGCAAAAAATAAAAATGTTCAACTCCAAATTTGTGGAAAGATTCCATAATTGAAGCTTATTTACTCACTTTACCATACATTTCTCTACATCAGTAAATATACAGTTGACAAGCTTTCTCACTTTATATACTCCAGTGATCTGCTGAAAATCACCAAATACTTCTCCAGACAACTTAACAAGTTAATTCCCATAGTTTTACGTTTATTAAAACTATCTCCCCTCTGTAGACAAATACTTCTAGCAGCATTATTTTAATTTTCAAACAGATGCAGACATTATCTTAAACAATTTACATAGCCACTTCCACATTCATGTTGTAAGATTTCTCAAGTTCTACCATATATGTTTGGTGATAGTATTGCTAATTTCTTATTTTTTTTACATTTTTTATTTATTTTATTTTATTTTATTTGCTAGATTTATACCCTGCCTCTCTTCCCCGGTTAAGGGGAACTCGAGGCGGCTTACAATATTAAAATGTACAATAGTACAATAGTATAAAAATAGTTAAAACACATTAGTTGACCTCCTCCTGCCAGCAAGCATGGTCTGCACCACCCAAGCAGAGTAGCCAAGCCCCGTCAGTCACCGCTGCTCAACCTCCATGCTGCCAAGTAGAGGTGGTCGAGCGGGGGGTGCAGGATCGGACCCTGAAAGAGCAGGTCATCATGGACGGGCAGATCCAGAGGAGGGAAGAGGCACAGCTCCCTGAGGTCCAGAAACCAGGGCCTGCGTGGCCAGAAGCGGGCAATTAGTATGACCTCAGCTTTTTCCCACCTGAGTTTTGTCACTGCCTGGGGTATGAGTTTTGTGGGAGGGAAGGTATACACCAGTCCTTGAGGCCAAGGCCATTGAAGAGCATCCAGCCCCTCTGACCTGGGGCATGGGCCCCAGTTGAAGAACCTGGGTAGCTGTGCGTTCAGGTGGCAAGCGAAGTGGTCCACCACTATGGGTCCCACCATTCTGTCAATGTCCTGAAAGACTTCTGGGTGAAGTCTCCACTCTGCCCCTTCCAGACACTCCCTGCTCAACCAATCTGCGGCTGTGTTGTCCCTGCCTGGAATGTATTCTGCCCTGAGGGACAGAATGTTTGACTCTGCCCAAAAGAAGAACGACCTCGCCGGATCCTGGAGTCTCCTGGATCTGGTCCCTCCCTGGCAGTTGAGGTAGACCTTGGTGCATATATTGTCTGTATATATATTACAAGGTCCTTCCCCTGCACCAAGGGCCCCAACCATTGCAGGGCCAGGAACACCATCTTTAATTCCAGGTTGTTTATGCTCTGGCGAGTGTCCAAATGACTCCATAGACCCTGTACCACCGAGCTGCCCGACTAGGCACCCTAACCCATCAGACTGGTGTTGGTGTGCACTGACAGATGCTCTTCCACCCGAAGGGGTGATCCCTGCAAAAGTGTCTGGGGAAGGGACCACCAGGTGAGGTCCTCCCTGGAGTTCACGTCCAGGACAACGGGCAAGTGTTTGCGAGCTATGACAAGTTTCTGATGGGGCAGTAGAAGTACCTGCAGGGTTGTGGTCCTGTACCTGGCCCACAGTATAATCCTGTGAGTTGAGCAGAACATTTCCAGCAGGTTGGCCAGGATCAGAAGGTCCGGATAGGGGTTCCGCAAAGCTGACTCTGTCATTACGAGGATCTTGTTCCTTCGCTCTGGGGACAGGAACACCTGGAAGGCCACCAAGTCTATCGTCGCCCCCAGGTGGATGATGGACTGAGAAGGGGACAGGCAACTCTTGCCCCAGTTCACTAGGAACCCCAGGGATGAGAGGACCTGCAGAGTTTGGTTCAGGTGAACTGTGGCCAGAGCAACAGAGGGTGCCCTCAGAAGGATGTTGTCTAGGTAAGGTTGTAGAGCTATCCCTAGAGTCCTGAGGTGGGCTACCACCACTACCAGTACCTTCGAAAACACCCTCGGTGCTGAGGCCAGACTGAAGGAGAGCACCTTGAACTGGTAGTGGGAGCCTTGATATGCAAACCGCAGAAAACGCCGATGACCCTGCAGGATTGGAATGTGGAGATAGGCCTCCTGGAGATCTAGGGAGGCCATGAAGTCTCCTCTCTCATGGTGTCCAAAATGGATCGGAGACTCTCCATTTTGAAACAGGGCTGAAGTAGCCAGCGGTTGAGTCACTTCAGGTCTAGTATGGCCCTCATTTCGCCCGACTTCTTTGGCACCGTGAAGAAATGGAAGTAAACTCCCACTCCCCATTGCAGGCTCAGGACCCACTCTATGCCTGCGATCTCCAACAGGTGACAGATGGCATTCAGGGTGCAGAGGTGTTTCAGGACACAAGGAGGGTGACGCACCTGAATGAACCTCCCCAGAGGTATCCTCTGTAGTAACCCTGCTGCACTGTTTCCTTTGCCCATCTGTCCGTGGCTATAGCCTCCCAGTGCTGAAAGAAATATGAGAGGCGTTCCCCCTTTCAATGGAATTTCTGTTGACCTGTCACTGGGATTTTGCTGGAGGCTTTGAAGCAAAGGGCTTGGGTTGCTGTCAGGGCTTCTTTTGGAATCTCTGTGGCTTCCAGGAGCCCGGAGTTATATCTGTTGTCAGGGCATGAAAGGGCCAAAATGAAGACTTTCAGAAGGAGTACTGGGTGGTCTTGGCCTTGGGTTTAGAAGGCAAAATTTTTCCCTTTCCCTTGGTGTCCATCAAGAAAGGCTCCAGTTCTTCTCCGAACAGTTTGTGGTCCCTGAAGGTCAGGCCTACTAGCTTGTTATAAGCCGAGCCCTTGCTTTCCCAATTCCTGAGCCACATAGCTCGTCTGACAGCCACTGAGGCCACCATGGATCTGGCAGACAGCTTGACAGCATCAAACGTGGCATCCGCTGACAAGGCAACCATGGAGGCGATGGTCTTGAGCTGTGCTTTGTCTACCCCAGGGAGTCCCCCTGTCTCCAGAAGACATTGGCACCACAGGACAGTGGCCTGTGATGATAGGGAAGCTGTGGCAAAAGCCTTCAAACCCAGGGATGATGACTCGAAGGCCCGCCTCGCCGAGACCTCCACCCATCTGTTGTGAGGATTTTTTGGAAAGCCCTCCAAGTCTGCAGGCAGAAAGGAGGGGAATCCCAACGAGACCATGGGCGTGTCCACAATGGGAAGACGGACGAGGTTAGTTTGTTCCTCCAACAGCCGATAAAGTTTTGTGGCCTGGATCCTGGAGTCCTTGTGTGCTGGAAGGGCCCATTCTGACTCTACTGCCTTGATGAATCCTGGCAGTAAGTGCAGGCCAGTGGGAGGGGTGTGCTTGCGTGGTAAAACAGAAGTGGCATCAAATTCGGCATTCTAGGCTGAAGTGGAAGGGACCTCTGTTGGCACTTCTTGCTTGAGGCCCAAGATAGTCACAATGTGGTGAGAAATTTTCTCGAAGGCCTCAGGTGCGAACAGCTGTTCAGGATGCATACGGGCTAACTCCTCCAGCTCTTCCTCTGAGGAATCTTCCTCGGGGCTGGATGCCTCTTCCCATCTGGGAGTGACTGATCCCCAGGAGCACCCTGGCTCATCGTTAGAGAGTCTGTAGGGGGCCTGGGAGCCAGAGGCTTGGGATCCTCTGGGACTTTTAGGTGGAGCCAACTCTAGATCAGAAAGGTGGTGATGCTTGCATCGCCTCTTTCATCCCTGGGCTGGTGGATCCAGCCTGCTTGCCTGGATGAGGGACTGGGTTCTGGCATCCAAATCCTCTAGGGAAAGAGAGACCATGGTTGTTGTGGCCTGGGGGGCAGCCTCTTTAGCAGCCTTCTCTATCCTCCTGCAACCAAAAAGGAGAGAGGGATTAGGCCCCATGCCCTGGTTCCTCCCTCCTGGGAATAGTAGGCCCTACAGTTCTCATGGAACAAGGTGCCTGACTATTCCTTATTTATTTATTTATTTATTTATTACATTTTTATGCTCTTTGCTTATACCCCTTGTCCCTCAGGGAATCTGTGCCCTTGTCAGGATTTGGGGTCGGGTGGGAGGGGTGGCAATAACAGGCCCCGGGAGATTCCTTATGGCCCTTGCTAGTCTGTGATTGCCTGGGGTCTCCCTATGCCAAGGGGGCCCACTACCTCCCTGGCCTGGCTGGAAAGGTGAGGCAGAGCCTGCCCGACCACCAGGCCTACTCATGCTGTGGCGGTATAGTAGATTCCTTGTCCAACGTTGAGACGTGGCATGGCCTGTAATGGCAGCCATCACTTAAAATGGTGTTTATGGGCAGGAGGCCAAGAAAATGGAGGCCACTAATTGAAGGCCTCTTGTTTGGCCACGGAGCGGCACCAAAAAGACTCTGCCCGTTTGGGGCACTGGACTGTCGATGCTGAATTTGGGGAGAGGCTGGCCCCATTGTGGTCCCTCAGTGCCCAGGGCAGTGCCAGCTGAGATGAGGGACTGGCGGGCCACTTCCTCAGGCCCGCAGCAGCCAAAATGTAGCTTCCTGAGGCTTTCCGCATGCGGGAATCTTCACACCAAAATGGCGGCCAGCTATGACCACAGCGCTCCTCAATGGCGGCTGGAGCTCCTGTGCCCGGCCGGGGCTGCTAGCGGTGCTTTGGTGGTAAGTGGGGTTGGGGGCTAGGAGGGGGTGGGCCAGGGAGCCATCCCTTGACCTCTGCCTCCTCCCCGCAGCAGAGGAGCTGAGAGTTGAGCCAAGACGCCAAACTCAAATGGCTACAGAAGCCTCTTATTTATTTATTTTTTACCTTATAAGCTCTAATACGAGAGCCTCCTGTCTTCTGAGGTAGATTACCCTTCCGGAAACCGCCACCAACTCAGGCGTAAACGTCACTTCTGAGCTGGGGTGAGCAGGCGGCTCCAGCACTGCCTCAGGGCCAGTGTACTGGACCTGGAAAAGGTTAAGAATGCTAATTCCTAGAAAAACTTGGGTTTTGGATCCGAGACCAAAAAACACAACTAAAGCCTTGATAAGGCAAGAATAGTCTGGGGCATCGGAGGGAGCTCTACTCCTTTTGCAATGACTTGCCTGACGGGGAGGCATAGTGACGTCACCGAGCCCATTTTAGGATCCTCTGGAGAATACCCATCTTTGATAATGTAATGTGTAATGAACAGGAGTTTGCATTCATTGGCCTAATTGTCTTCTCTCGATTCTGTTGTTCTATGGCTATTAAATTTAGATGTGTTTTTTGCCAGATTAAAGTCAATCTGGTTTTTGCAAAATTTCCTCAATAATATTATTTTAGTTGAAATTAGTGCTGTACCAAATGGCCCCTTCCTTACCATTTTCACTCAGAGTGGTAGAAAAGAATGGCTTAAAACTGTTTAAAAGAAGAAGAAAAAAAGTTATGCAATCTCTCATGGGTAAAAGCAGTGTTCTTGTGTTTAGTTTAGTTTAGTTACAAATCGGTTAAAGGGTGTGTACTGTGTAGGTATTTTTTTTCTTTTTATAAACATATCACTAGCAACATGCCATCTGTAACTCGCAATACACAAGCTGCCATGAGTTACTGTATGTATTTCCATGGGCTATAATAGCAGACCAAGAGCCACGGATGGCTAGGGAATCAAATCCCAGTTATCACCTACCTTACCAGTAGAAGTATTTGGGTAAAGAACCCCTAATGCATCACCTGCTTACCATAAATATGAGAGTGACACAGGGGAGTTTTCAGCATAATTCAAATAATTCCAGATAAGATCTTCAAAGGTCTTCATAGTTTGAATTTTTTTTTGGGGGGGGGGGATTTTCTGCAAACAAGAATATTATAACTTGGTTTAATTGCAATTTATGGGACAGCACTTCAAGGGAAATATATTGCAGAAATGCAATGTTTACATAATCCATGAAAATAACTGCATGGGCTGGGCTATAAAATGTTTGAAAAAAAATGCCACCCTTCTTTGTAGAGTTTTAGTAAATGTGTTAACTTCAGAATATAAACTCAGCAGTCTGTATTATATGTGATTAAATACCAATCATCAAATTTTAGTGTATATATCCTGGCATTTATAAACCATAGATATTTTCAGCAAACTGCCATGCTTTCTTTTAGTATTTCTTTTTAAAAAGAAAAATATCTTGATGGCAAATAGCAAAGTATATAATCACTTAACCCTGGAATATATTTGCTAGTTGCCCAATATATCTGTGTGCCTAATTATTTTATTCTGATGAGAGCTGCAGTTACAAGAAGGAGCTCTTAATGACACCCCATTTTGAACAGAATTGTCCTAAGAGGTTTTACAATTGGCTAGATATTATTCTGCAGATAGACTTTACCAACTCTACATTGCTTTAGCTGGTGCTTTGATTTATTTTACTTTTCACTTCTTTATTTTTAAAGCTTTGTGATAGGCAAGAACAATTTAAAAAGTAATTTCAGACAAAAATAGTAAAAACACTATGCCTTTCCTGCCAAGACACTAATATGCAACTAAATGTGATGCCTGAGGAGGTCAAAACACAAAACATGTGCAGCTGACTTTCTAACAAGAAATTATGAAGAAAGAATGTAAAACATATACATGAATGAGCAAAACTAAGGTAAAAAACATACCTTGAAAGTGTTCTCTCCAAGACAAATCTTCTTAAATCTATAAAAGAGAAGTGATTGTTTGTATGTACTCCATACAAACTTGCATTTCTCCACCAATTTACCTCAAACCTGGCAGATAGGTAGCAAAGCGTAGTAAGAAAAGGACTGTCAGGGTTAGCAAAGGGTAAGTGCCCTTTTTGACCCCTTTTTGGGGGCGCAAAGAAGAAAGTCTTCAATAACAAGAAGTAACTCTCTACTGAGCATGTGCAAATTTCAAACTGTTTGAGGCACCATATTCAAACTGTGGTGCCATGTTTTATACATATAAATTCTAGATTTGCCCCACCAGCGACGGGCCCAAGACACACGGAGCAGCCCATCCCACCAAGTAAGGTTGCCTACGATGTGGGAGGGAGTGTGGGGGCTTAAGACGGCCCACAAATGGCTGTGGCCCAGTGCTCCTGTCAAGTCCCAGCTGCCTTTTGTCAGCTGGCCTTTCCTTAGAGACAGCCTTGCTGAAGCAGAGATGTGGGAGGGGGCGCCAGGGGCTTCAGAAGGCCCGCAAATGCTGTGGCACAAATATACTTCTTTAAAAAAAAAAACCCAAGCAAGGCCAGATAAACAGCTAGTAACAAATAAATGTAACTGCAGAATTTTTAATCTGACTTTTATTCTGGATCAAACCATCAAAGGAACTTTCAGGAAAAGAATGTCTGGATTCCAATTGCCTGTGACATAATTTGGCTTAGTGTGCTATATGAATTCAGAAATTATGAATGATAAATGATTTATGGCTAGGATCCCCATGTGGCATTTTTGGGAACCAACATGACTCTGGTTACCTGCCTTGGATTTGCCTAGATACTCATGCAAAATGAAAAATGGAATTGGCTTGTTAGAGCTTTCTAAAAATGCCCTTGGATCCATCTAAAAGCCAATTGAACAGCTTAAGATACCAGAAGCCAGAGAAAAAGTGCAAGTGGCTCTCAGATGAAACCATCAGAATTACTGATCAAAGAAATGCAAACAGAGCAGCAAGCAAATATGAGAAAGCAAAGAAATTGAATGCAGATTTCCAAAGACCAGCAAGGAAAGTTATTGAGATCAGCAAGCATCTTGAAGAGGACTGCAAGAAGGGTCACACCATGAATGCATTTGTGTAAGTGAAAAAGATATGAATACCATTTCCTGTTCATAAAAGTATCATCAATAACAAGCAAGGGAAAGAATTGTCTGACCAACAAGGTGTCAAGGACAAATAGTGAAAAATACAGAAGCGCTGTTTGCGAGCAACAAAGAGCTTCAGTCTCAAAATGAAGAGAAAAGGGAAGGATTATAATTACCCATTCTTCAGGAAGAAATTGTTGGAGCAATAAAGCATCTGTCAAACAAAAAAGGCTCCATGTGTATAAATTCCATACCTCCAGAAAAAATGGGAAAAGTAATATTAACAGGATTGGAAATGATCAATGTTCATTCCATTACCAAAAAAAGGGTGACTCAAGGATTGATTCAATTACCGTACAATTGTCCTCATGCCTCGTGCTAGCAAGATTTAAGATTACATAACAATGTTCAATCATCCAAAATAAAATTACCAGATGTTCAGCTAGCTTCAGAAGGGGTTGTGGCATTCATGACCTTATTGAAAATCTGTGCTGGATCATAGAAAATTTTCAATATTTTCAAAATAATTTCTGCTTTATCGGCTACAAGAAAACCTTTGTGTCATTTATGACAAGCTGAGGAGAACTGTAGAAGACCTGGGGAATGTCTATATATTTGTTCAAATTGATGCAGTCACTGTATATAAATCAGGAAGCTACTGTTTGGACACTATATGAGGCCCTGATTGATTTAAGATAGAAAAAAGAGAGTGAAAAATTTTCATTCTTTCACCTTTTTTATTGAAATTCCATGCCAAAGTGTTCATGAGAAAGCTGGAACTTGACAGATGAAAAGTCAGAGTAAAGATTGGAGGAAGGAACATCGACAGTCTTCGACATGTTGACAACATAACTTTCCTCTCAGATATCAAAGAAGACCTGAAATATCTGATCAAAAGGATTAAAGAAGAAAGTTAGAAATTTGGCCTCTTCCTGAACATCAAAAAGACTATGCTCATGACCACTGCGAGAAACGAAAATGTCAAAATAACAATTGACTGTGAGGAGATTGAATGTGTGCAAGAATTCATTTTCCCAGGATCACTGATTGATCAAAGCAGTGAACACATTCCAGAAATAAAGCATTGAATTGCATAGCAATGATGAACATGAACCGAGTATGGAATAGCAAGGATATAGGCCTGGCAATTAAATGCAGATTAGTCTGCATTATCGTCTTTCCCAATTGCTAAAGTTGGACCATGAAAAAACTAGACATGGTAAAAATCGATCCATTTGAGCAGTGGTATTGGTGAAAGCTCCTGCACATTCCTTGGTCAACAAAAGTGACGAACAAACAAGTACTGTATAAAACCAGGCATTTTGCTGCAAGGCCAAATCACAAAATTCCACCTTACTTACTGTATTTTGGACATGTTATGTGAACAAACTCACTGGAAAAAGCAGTGATGCTATGAAAGGTCATCAGTCAAAGGAAACAAGGCTGCCAAAAAACATCATGGCCTGACACTATCAAAGCTGCCATCTGCCGGAGCATAAAACAACGGAAAGAAGCTGTACAATATCAAAAATTGTGGAGGGAGCTGTTTCACATAATCCTCAAGAATCGAACAAAATTGAATGGATAGCTTCATCATCAAATCCAAAAACAGCCACCCAGAACAATAACACATCCCATTTTATCTCTGATCAAATAAATGTATCTTGTAGAATGATCTTTCTCTGAAATACTTTCAGATAGTTGTTGATCCTTGATGCAAAGTTCTTCAGTGCATTAAACCATTTCTTTTGTGAATCCAACAAAAGGAAATTATTCCAATTATTCTCTGGAATTATTCCAATTTTTATTTCCTTCTTAGTTTTTAAACCTGTCCAGTTTTCCCTTTATATCTAATAACAAATTCTTATTTAGATTCTTGTTCATATTTTTCTCATGTAAATTTTACTGCCTATCTTGTTCTGTAATATCTTCAGGAACAAAGAGTTTCCCAAGAAGAGATACCATAGCTGATGAAATTGAATCAAATTCCCAATGGAAGTTGCGGTTCAGTTTCTTAATGATGTTTCTGAACACCATTATAAGTTACTTGTCTTATTATCCATCCAATCTCAAAACCATTTTTCCACAAGCACACATTGACTCTTTAAAGATTGTTTTAAAATTAAAGATTAATTTAAAATTAATATTCAAAGTCTAAAGCTCTGTTTTCTGAGCCCTTAAACTTTCTATGGCAAAACTGTCATTCACAAATAGCCAGACCTACACATGTAAGGTTCAAGTTCATTACTACTGTGTATTATATTCTGTCTATTATACAGGAATCTTTCCAGACTGCCAGCCTTAATCTGGAAACAGATAAGGTTCTAAGGAACCTAAGGGGAGATGTTCTGGACCTTCTTGTGGCTCTGCAAGGATTTAGAGTTAATTCCACACTTCCCCCTGCCTGGATAGGTGTTTCCAACAAAAAGCTTGTGTTGCTTTTTGGTGTTGATTTTAAGGATTATAAAAATAGGACTTCATATCTTATACTGAGGATTGAAGGCATTCACGCAGTATTTCCAGCCTAGTCATTTTGCAGGTGTCTAACTTCTTTGAAGCAATTAATAGGCAATTTTTGAACATAGTTAGCAAGGAAAGTGCATGAATTTAGTATCCTTTGAGGAGGGTCTATTTGTAGCTGAAGCAATTATGGTGAATTCTCTTGTCTCCCAGTTCCACTCCCACTTCTACAGATTGCTGTCTTGTGGTGTCTTTGTGAGTAGCAATCACAAGGAGAAACAGCTTGTGCAATTTCCCATCTCTCCCTTTTATCCAGAAAGGATAATAGGAGCCATTCTACTTATCAACTCCCTTGCTAATGCCACAAAAGCTGGCTCCATTTTTCTAGAATTGTCATCAGTCCACCATTTTCTCCTGGAAACTCATTATAGTTTAGTTCTAATCATACATCATAAAAATTAAATGTCTTATTAAGGAGCTAGCAGCATTTAAATGCCTACATCAAACTATTTGTTTAGGAATATAGTTCAGTCTTCCAAAATAGGTCTGTTCATGAATCAGATATTGCAAGGACTATTGGAGTGCTTTATTGTTATAGAATGTGATAATAAAATTATGAAAGCATGTCAGAATTTTATTTTGTCTTTTATTATATGACGCAGAAACAAGATGAGGTTATTTTGAGTCTCTTTCTTACAGTTATTTCTTTCTCAATATTTTCTTTACTGTCCCTTTTATCTATTAATGGCTTTTGAATTCCTTTAATATCTCTTCTCCCCTCTGTATACAGATTGGATTTAAAATGTAATTTTCTGAGCTATAAGTAGCAACTGAGAGAAAATTTGAATACAAATCTAACAAACAAATAAATGCACCAACTGTGCAGAATATACATGCCATTGAAATTTGCTATTTGCTATCACTATTCAGGATGAAGTTCTTGAAGTCCATCCACTCCCAAAACTTGCTTTAAATAATAGTTCTGCATGCTATTGAAAATTTATTATACAATGCTATGCATGCATATTGGGAATGTCCTACTATGGTTAGTGAATTTCAGCCTCTGCAAATGTACTTGGGAATGCTAATTCTAGTCACTATTTAGCCACTTAGGAAGCTCACTATATTTTATTTTGAGTTTCATGATGGAAGAAAGGCATAACATAAAACAGAAAATTTTATGTTCAAGTAAGGATATAACCTTGCATGTGCTGTCAGGCCTGGAAGATCTTAGGCAGGTTTAAATAAAACAGCAAGTTTTGTAGATCTATTAAACAAATCTGTCCTATATGAACCTTCATTTGGAATCCTAT
>JANHGC010002714.1:244320-255187 GCA_027560395.1 Boaedon fuliginosus | reverse complement strand
GTCTGCAAGGAGTATAAATCCTTCCATTCCCCACCATCCAGTCAGAGCTGAAGAAGCTTCTTGGATGAGAAGTGAAATGTCTTCAGAGAAAAAACAGAAAGCCCAGTTGCCTCTTGAAAAAAGCACCATGACCTGGATGACTGAGAATCTCCATAGATATTCTATTTCTATTTTTTCCATTTTTATTTTTATTTTTTATTTTTTCTTGTAATTTTAGCTTACTTTTTTCTTGTACTTGCTATATATTAGTTTGTATTAGTTTTCATCTTTATTTTTAAAAATCTTTTATAAAGATACAGGTATAGATTGATATCAGAGGTGGGCAGATGCCGGTTCACACAGGTTCAGGGGAAACAGTAATTAAGATTCTGTGCAGTTTGGCAAACTGGCAAATCTCACCACTGGCTGGTTCCACCCCCACTCATTTTTTGGCCTGTTTTGGGGCCAAAACTGACCCCCAAATGGCCTAGAAATGACCCAAAAAATGGTCTGAAAACAGCCTAGAAAACGGCCTGAAAACAGCCCAAAATGGCCTGAAAATGGCCCCCAAAACAGCCAAAATCAGACCATTTTGGGGCCATTTTTTGGCTGTTTTCTGGGTCATTTGGGGGCATTTTCAGGCCATTTTCCAGGCTGTTTTTCAGCAATTTCTGCCCCCCAAAACAAGATGAAAATTGCCCAAAACATACCCCAAAAGCAGCTGAAAAGCAGGCTGAAAAATGGGCAGGGTGGGGCCAGCTAGTGGTGGGATTAGCCCCAACCGACTAAGTCCTACCTCTGCCTTTGAGGCGAGTGGCTGGGAGGCAGGGCTGGGTGTGATGAGTGATGTCACGCACCCAGTCACATGACCAACTGGCCACGCCTAACCAGTCAGAGAACTGGTTAAATTATTCCAATCCCACCACTGGATGATTTAGATATGCAGATATAGATCACTTTATAGTTTGAGGATGTTTTTGAATTCCAGTTTGTATCTGGATGTTGAGTGACAGCTGTAGCTGTGCCTTGCCTTATTCCAGTGAGACTGTAACTAACTTTAAAAGCATTATGTCCAAAAATCAATGAAAAAAATCACATGATGTTTCACCTAAAACCACTTTACTTAGTAATCGAAATTCCAGTCCAATTAGGATTGTAAGTGAAGACTATGTCTATAAGGACCAACCTTAGATTCAAGGAATCTATAACAAGGTTAGATCTGCCACCCCTGTCCTTAGCAGTGCCCAATTTTAAGTCTTTGGGAAATGCAGACACAAACACACACACACACACACACACACACACACACACAAGACAAATGATCTAAACGCAGGATCATGATAAGATATATTATTGTCAATTGCTAGCTTTCTGCTCTAATTGCCCCCCCCCCCAAATAATACTAAAAACTAGATTATCAACTTTGAATCTCTGCCTGCTAGCCTTCAGGTTATAGAACAGTCTGAATGAAGACTAAGGTACTTTCCCTTTTTAAAAAACAGAAAGGGAGAAGTGAAGTGAGGAAAGGTAAGGGGAAAAAATAAAAAGAAGCATTGATTCCAATTCTCTTTGATACAGTAAAATAAGGTATTAACATCAAATCACAATTTTTTGTTTTTCCATAATAGTATGAACAACCCATTCCTATAAAGATCTATCAGTCTAATACAGTGGTTCTCAACCTGGGGGTCGGGACCCCTTTGGGGGTCGAACGATCCTTTCACAGGGGTCACCTAAGACCATCGGAAAACACATATTCCCATATGTGGTCCCAAATAATTTTATGGTTGGGGGTCACCACAACAGGAGGAACTGTATTAAAGGGTCACGGCATTAGGAAGGTTGAGAACCACTGGTCTAATATGTAAAACCCGAAGTCAGAATTTCATTCTTTTCCACATCAAGCATGAAGTTCAGAAGCTGCTTCCACATGGAAACAAAAGACTAAGGTACCTTTCTGTCCAATCTATATATATAAAGCAGAGAGAGGAGTTTGTATGTGCCGTATACAACCAATCAATTCGGCACAAAACTTCCCCAAATTTCACACAAGCCTTTGTAAGGCTTGCGAGAAAAGCACTGGGGGGGGGGTCCCAAAATTATTCTCCCCTTATTTTGGGTAAAATAAGGGGAGAAAGGGGACCCCCCCAAAAATGGGAAAAAACCATGTGAAAAACACCACTGCGCATGCTTACCTGTTCTGCTGCACGCGCATCCTCCCTTGGGGCTGATGAAAACGCGCGTCTGGAGCACTCAGGAAGCAAGCAAAGCCCGCCTCAGCCTCCTGCCTTCGCCCCTTGAGGAGCCCAACCAGCAACAGTAGCAGTGGGGAGACCGCACACCTGCTGAGCCACTCCCAGCCGATCACCAGGTCTGCGCTGTCCCCGCTGCTGCTGCTGCTCCTCACCCTCTTCGACGCACGGAGGGAGGAGGTGGCGGATTAATTAATGGATCTTAGCAAATGTCACAAATTTTGCAAATGGGACTAAATGTTCTCATAGAGTTACCTACTTAGTTTTTCTACTGAAAACATCATGATACTGGCTTTATCTATTTCTACCAAATATTATTTACTGAGAGAAGAGCCAATGTTAACCACATTATTGAATGCTTTGAAACTCTCCTTACAGTCACTCACGCCCTCATCACTTCCAGGTTAGACTATTGCAATGCGCTCTACATGGAACTTCCCTTGAAAAGCATCCAGAGGCTCCAATTGGTCCAGAATGCAGCCGCGCGAGTGTTCAAGACTGTGCTTCGGTACACCCACATAACACCACTCCTCCGTAAACTGCACTGGCTCCCTATAGCCCTCCAGATGCAATTCAAGCTATTAGTGATGACCTTTAAATCTCTCCATGGCTTAGGACCAGGCTACTTTGAGACCACCTTCTTCTACCTTATCCCTCCCAGTGCCCTGTAAGATCACACAGGGTTGGCCTTCTCCAGGTCCCGTCAACTAAACAGTGTCGGCTGATGGGTCCACGAAGGAGGGCCTTCTCTGTGTCTGCACCAGTCTTCCAGTCTTCTGGAATCAGCTTCCTGTTGAGATCCGGACCATCCCTAGTCTGTTAGCCTTCCACGAGGCTGTTAAGACCTGGCTCTGCAAGCAGGCCTGGAACTAATTGACTTCCCCACCCCCCAGATGAAAGTATAGTATGATTGTTATTGTATGTTTATATTCTTTTAATATTACTATTTTAATGTAGTTTCATTGTTTTAATAATTTTATTGTAACATTGTAATTTTTTACTGTTTTAATTGTTGTTAGCTGCCTTGTGATTTCTCAGTTGGGGGAAGAAAGGCGGGGTACTAATTTAAATAAATAAATAAATAAATAAATAAACTGTTTTGTCAAAGTTTTTTTAAAAATAGCATAATTTATAAGCATAATCAATTGAAATTTCTATGTTTTTAATTTTAAAAAATGCTTATTCTTTATGAATAAAAACCATACTTGGGCATTTTAAAAATAACTAAACTGGACTCTAGGATCAGATTACATATTCATTTATATGACTAAAAGAACATGTCAGAGGTTTACAATTTATAGATACAAACTGTGAACATATTTTGGGCTTTAATCACTGGCAATGTTGCAGCAAAGGCCCTATGACTTAGCAACTGTGCCTCAGATGCACTCCAATATCAGCAATTCTTTTCAGTGTCCACAGTTTGCATCACTATTTGGCCCTAAGTGCACACATGCACCACACACATTCTTTCACTCACACACACATATACTTTTTCCTTTTTCCTTACTGAATAAAACAACCATGCTCTTCGATTCACATTCATCCCTCTACACTTTAACCTCCATTTCATCATTTCCAAGAGTCAGTCAAATTTGAACATAGCTGTGTTCACGTGGAGTCAATGGATCAGTTAAATTATAATATTAATTTCTTATCAATAACTTGTAATAGGTAGTAGTGTTGTACATATTTACCTACCTTATTAATTTTTTCTTTGGGGTGTGTCAACAGAGCAGGAAAATGTGAAAGAGCTTCACAATTCAGAACTACCTGGGTTTGTTCATCAGTGCCAGTAACAATATTGCCTACAGCTCTGAGTGCTGCAGTCTAGGAAAAAAAATAATTCAAACCTGATGGTCAAATAATATGTCAAAAAGGAAAGAATTGGTGATTCATTGAAAATATCATGCATTAATTTCACCCCTTCACCAAATTTAAATTATTTACTGTAAGCTGAAGGCTATCAGTGAAAAGACTCCAAAAATAAAAATTTTAAAGATTAAAGTATTATCCAGGGAAATAGATCCATATTCTTTGCATTATAAGACACACTTCCCCCCCTCCCCCAAAAACAGTGGGTGGAAATATCTGTGTGTCTTATAGAATGAATGTTGCTGAAACCCCGCTCACCTACCAGCTCCCACCCTCCAACAGTTTTCAGCCTCCTAGTGCCCCATTTCCGGCTTCCATGCTTCCCATTTTTGGCCCATTCCAGGCAGCGAGAATCGCTGCCACCTATTGCCGGCATCCCCGCCACCTTGAATGGGCTGAAAACAAGACACATGGAGGCCGAAAACGGGACGCGTGGATGCCAAAAACGGGACACTCGGATGCAGCGATGGGCATCAGCAATCCCTACAGCCTGAAACAGCTTATTGACGGCAGGAGGATCCAACCGCCAATCAGCTGTTCATGCTAAATCAGGCTGCGATAACGTGCTGAAGCTGACCAGGCTGTTTGCTGCAAAGACGCTAGCCAGATGAATAGCAATGGATGCTGAGAGGCAGAGGCAGATTTTTTTTTCTTGATTTCCTCCCAAAAAGATAGGTGCGTCTTATGGTCTGGAGCATCTTATAGTGCAAAAATATGGTAATTTGGTACTCCTATTCTAAGGACAGAGTCTAAAATATTGTTCAGTTTATTTATTTGAAACTCCATTTCACACTAAAAACAAAGTCTATTTTTATCAGAATACTTTATAGCTTTCATTTTGAGAAAATGACAACTCAAAAGATTTCATGTATTAATTTATAATGTAATGTTTCCCCTAAAAACCCAATTTGAAGAAAGGAAGCTTGCAGAATACTTACTTGTACTTTAACTTCCTGATGGCTGAGAAGAGGAACCAAATGAGGAACTATCCCAGAATCTATCACCATCTGAATCTGTTCATTGCCTGAATCCGTTAGATACGAGAGGGCCCAGACTGTATCTACCAATATCTAATTAGAATAAAAAAATGCATCACAACTTCACAAGCAAGAAAACAATGAGATTTGATTACAAGCAAGAAAACAATGAGATTTGATTACAATGTTTTATTCTACTTAATACTGTCTGTGTCCTTCTGTAAAATTTGACTTACGTTCTTACATCCACATCTTAGTGTATAGCTCAATAATAGTAAGAAAAAAAGGTTATAAATGCTTCCAAACCATAAAGGGATCCATTGCCCTGTTGTGGACTTTACCATCAAGTACTATGCTATAATTGTTAATCATTCAAATTCATCATTAGTTCTCTTGCCCTCTCTCATGGTTCTGCCCATTTCACATTGCTGTCTGCTACACTCACTTGCTTGGCATCCTCCTTCCCCAAGATTCATTTTAACCTTCATTTCTAATCATGAATTATAAAATACATATTAACTTCTTGCTATTCTCACAACATTGTGTATTGTTAAGTTGCATGTGTCTGGGAGAATATTATTAAATCTTGTTTATGAATATATGTACAAGTGTACATGTGTGTCTGTATCACAGACACATTTTGCACCATCCATCTCCAAAGCAAAGCAAAGTTAAACTAAAGTTAAAGTTAAAACAAAGCAAGGTAATGTAGTTAAATGAGAGCTACTATGTCAATAATATGTAAGTAATGATGGAACCATGTAACTTTTCAATGATTAAATTTGGGGAAAGGGTAATACCAGGAAGCCATGGTTAAGATATCATATGCAACACTCCTTGATATGCAGCAACAAAACATATTTACTTATTTGAGATAGCAGTGATTTCCTGAAAGGTAAGTCTAATAGATTAATATATACTTAAGCAGGTACCAATTCTGATAGGGTTGTGTACTTTGCCGTTACCTTACAAAATATTTTATTACTCACATTTACATCTGTGTGATGAATTAAGACACACAATGCTGGAAGGATCTAGAAGAAGAAAAAAAGGTTCAAAATTCAAAATTGTGCAGTGAGGTCCAAACTCAGTAATTTCCAACAAGCAAGTAGATTACCTCTTGAATGGTTTCCATTGGTGGAGGTGGGTCTTTGTGACGGCATAGGTTGACCATTACCCAAGTTACATTTCTTAAGAAAGTTATTGGAATAGATGGGCTGATGAATGACAGCAGCGGCTTCACCACTCCAAGACTAATGACATAATCTCTACATTGTGGCCCATCACCTGTATAAATATTTAAACATTTGTAATATATTAATAAAAATATCTGTGCACATTTTCAATGCAAGAGTTATCCCAATTCTAATAGACTACTATTAGAAATGCTTTGTCTTTTAGGCTAGCCATCTAAAAACTGCCATTTCCATGTACGATATCTCCTACGTAAGCCTAAACCCATAAATCTATTCCACTGAGAAGTTGCATTTATTATATTATTATACATTTCTTAATATTCATGGCAGCAAACATACTCCTGCCTCCAATTTTCCCCACAATGCTATGAGATAGATTGGGCTGATGACTGGCCCAAAGTCATTAGCCAGCTTTCATGTCTAAAGGAGGCCTACCACTCAGTCTCCTTTATTACTACACTAAAATGGCCCTTTTCTATTTCTATATCTACCACAAGATCCTCTAGATCAGTAATTGTTAAACTGGGGTAAGTACCTCAAGGGATAATTTGGGCATGTCCTGGGGGTAATGGAACAATTTATAATTGTGAGTCAAGATCCAGTTTGGGAGTGCTTTTGCTGAGATGCTGTGTAAAACAACAGTCTTTTGTATTTGTGTGTGTATAGACATATTATTATTTGAGACCAGGGAAAGGGCTTACTGCACTAAACAGTTTAGGAACCACTGATTTATTAGAGGGATTGCTTGATAACCTGGAACTAGTTTTCACTGAAGTTGTAAATTTGTCTCTTGGCTGTTGGATGGTTGATAAAACAAAACAGTATTTTGCTATCTACCTACCTATTACACTGAAAATTCTTAGCTTGTTTCCTACCCTTTCTAATTTTCTATGTGGATATTGTTATTCATTTTCATAGTAGTTCAGTCATTTACTAAGATCTCCCTTGCATCCTGGATACAGTTCAGATACAACTTATTAACTGACCTTGGTCTTCAAGAACTTTATGTTTGTATGCAATTTAAAACATTTTGATAAATGAAGTGGAAGTATATTTCTCATATGTTTATGTAAAGCACACTAATTAGAAAACAGTATATATCACAGGTATATACCGTTTTCTAATTAATGTGCTTTAGTTAAACATATGAAAAATATACTTCCACATCATTTACCGAAACGTTTTAAATCCAATAACTATTTGGCATGGTAAAAGGCATTGACTGCTCTGGGCAGGGTGGACACAAAAGTCCTTGTTCTATATTTGAAGATGATGTTGAGTTAGCACATTGCAATATCAAATCATTCAACAAATGGAAAGAGCATTCATTTATCACCAATTACAGCGATTGCTTCCAATACAGTAATTAATTAGATGGACATTGGCCAGTTCTTCATTCATTATATATTTATGAAGCATTAAGTTTCCAGGGATATTCAAAGGACTTACGATTGATGCACATTTTCTATGTGTAAAAACAAACAAAAATTAATATTGAGAAAAAATATATTTGTGATGGACTTTCCTATTTGGCATGGCATATTGCCACTGAGTTCTCATCAAGTATTTAACAATTTCTTGTGCAAAAGGGAAACAAAACAACCAGTCTTACATGCAGAAAATCCCCATCAATTTTTAATATAGCATAGTGTCGACTTTCTTTGGTATGCAAAGAGGAAAACCATTGTATATGTTGCGCCATTTCTCAACTCAGCCAATATCTAAAAAGCATCAGTTAGGTCCCTTGTAGCTGTTAACCTTCAGTTACTTGTTTTCAAAATTTAGCTCTATGTTTCCTGTCTACATTTCTCTTTGACCTACCACACTTAACACTCTTCTACTTCATTCACAAACTGCCTCTTCAGCATCCTTGGAGAAATAGTGGTTTGAAGACTATCATAAAACAAATTTCCATGTCTGACTTTTTGACACCCTAAATTATTATTCTCTTTGAAGTGATAATGTTCAATGATGTTAATTATATGTCTCTGCACACTTTCTGAGTTCTAAATTTTTGGGCTGGATTCCAATGAGCAGATATGAATATATAAGAAAAGAAGAACCTACCAGAGTTTCATAGTCTCTGCTTACAATATAAATCTGCCAACTTGTCATCTTAAGAGTTGTGTTAGACTACATATCTTATTATCTCCAACCAATATGTTCTTCCCCAAAGAGATGCATGCTTCTTTTCTAGAACACCAGGTATATGATAGGAAAATGCAATTAAATATTTTTATATGTGCATGTTCATATAAAAGGCTACAAAGTGCAAGTTATCAATTTTTGGATTATCTATATTGTCCTTATAGAAAAGACAAAAAACCGAATTAAATCAAAACAAGCCAGAACTGTCCTCTTCTAGTATCATCCTTGAGGATTAGATAGTCAACCTATTTAAATGATTTTCAGAGTTAATTCGCTGAGGATTAGGCACATGTACACTGCTATATAAGAGGTATACGGGTATGACAATTGTCTGACCCGAAGCATTTATTTAGAGATGGAAGAGATGAAGTCTCCTTTGTATAATGCACTATTGAAAGAGATATAGGCAAAATTAAAAATCAAAATTATGTATAAATAATGTATCATTAGCGAACACTAGCATTCAAATATATGTAAAGTACTGAAATAATTAAATGTGAATCTAAATGGGTGCCACATTTTATTTTGGGGTTTTTATGCAAGTCAATGTCATGAGGAATATTTTTGTGAAATATTTTTAACTAAAAAGAAAAAGATATCTGTGAAGTAGAAACATTATTATGCATATAATCCAATTAATTATGTTACATAGATAGAATTGTTTGGCCTCAAGTTCTCAGAAATGCAGAGTCAGAGCAAAATCATTTGGCTGCCATGTATGTACATAACAGATGCTTCGGGCTTTGCTTCTTCTAATGTGTTAATATATAAGAAATACACAAACTGTAGCTAGTTTGTTGTTGATGACCTTATTCATGCATTCCTTGAAGTGCTCAGAGCTGTTTATGGCCAAAATCATGTAAATGCAGCTTTTAAAAACAGTGTCAGAATCACATATAAATGCTTGGTTTTAAAATTAAATTTAAATATGGTCATTTAAATACCATGAATAATGACAAATTGATTTTACTACCCATTTCATAGAATATGCAATATGGTAATATTAAAAGCAAAATAAAATGTAATTTCTTGGTTGTCAAAAATACTGTTATGAATTAATCTGCAGTATTGTTGAACCTTATCACTGAAGTGTACAATGCCTGCAGAAACAAAGTTGAAAAATGAAGAATGGTGAAATGCATAGTGCATAGCTTGCAAGACATGGAAACCCTTTTGGAGTCTATAATATTGATATATTTTATTTCCATTGGTAGTGAAAGTTTTCCAAAGGAGACCCTTCAGTCCACGTCGATATCCCATCCTTAAAAGGGACTTAACCATTCACCACCAGAGAAGAATCAGACATTCTGCTTTGTTGCCTTTTGTTATACATGACTACTTTAATGTTGTAATTAGCTGCTATTAGCCATGTTTATAATCCTGTGAGATCCGAGGCAATTTAATTAGGAGAAGGCATGGGCACTATTATGGCATGCAATGGGCATCTGGTACTAGTGAGCTGACCCTTGCCTTAATTCACTTCATTTGAACAAAAACCCTGTAATCCAAAGGCAGGGCTCTTTCATTACTTGGAGACAAGCTATTGATACACTCTTTGTTTTAGCTGAGCCTTATTTCTGAACATTGGATATGATGCAAATAGAACTGTTGTAATTCCAACATTTGCCTAAGGATTGCCACCTTAAGTCTTGGTTTTTTTTTTCAGTACTCTTTGTTTCCATGTCTGGTGTTGAATCCACAGGGCTGACCAAGATGGTTTTCAGCAAAATATGGCTCCCACCATCAATAAGGAAACAGTCAAATGAATGGATGCATAAATGAGTTTCTTATGGGATTTTATTTTCGAATAAGATTGAACAAAAGGGCAGCAAAAAGAATGTGTACAATAATATAACATTGACAAGAGGGTGTATTAAAACTTTTGGACTGGCATTAGATATAGAGTGTACCCCCATTTTTTACCAAGTCCACTAAACGTGATTAAAAGACCTTTCATGCTTTTCAGTTCTAGTAGATTTGAAGCACCCTTATTCATACTAAATATTTTTAGGAGTTATGTGCCAATGGGACATCATTATACAAATTATCATTTAAATTTTAATGTAAGTTTCAGTCCTTTCAGCCACATATTTTCCAATTCTTCCCAGCGTATTAGGTCATGTTATTATACCACTCTTTCACTTATTCTTCTCCCAATTCAAATTTCAACAAAAGTTTATATATTTTAATCACTATAATTTGTAGGTAATTTATATGTAATTCAACTTCAAAATCTTTCTTATGCTGTTCGGTTCCAAATGTCCCCTTAGCTATCTTAAACCTTTCTCTTAACTGTGCACATGAAAACTTTTGAAAGCTGTATATTTTTGCAAATGATTTCTTGATTTAACTTATATTCTCCATCCTTTTAATATCTCTCTATGTGTTAATTATCTCTCTTTGCCTGATACTTTTCTTTATGATGCTTCTTGTGCCGAGA
>JANHGC010002714.1:219314-239811 GCA_027560395.1 Boaedon fuliginosus | reverse complement strand
TTATGTGCCTGGGATGCCTGCAGGATCCCTGGCTTCTGAGTCCGATGGTGCATTCTTCTCTTCCCTCAAAAAAAGTATGACCCTCCTCGAAGATAAGCCCAAGTACTTATTTTCAAGTCTAAAAGAAATAAGACTCGGTCTTATTGTTGGAGAAACACAGTATGATATTCATCTGAACCCACCCCTCCATGATATGAAATATATTTTGGTAGATTTGCACTCTCAAAACCTTTCCTATTCTTAGATTATTTGACAGGGTTATTTCATATTTTTAGCAACTCTTAATGGATTAAAAAAAATATTGATGTATATCTTACCTGATATACCCAAACTGATTGAAATAAACTCAGTGCAATCCCTTATTAGAAATCTCAGGTGTTGTCTTCCAATTCACCACTAGAGGGAACATGAGCACTTTGAAACAACTGGGAAGCTTCAAAAAATTAGAGCCAGAGACAGAAGAGCATTTAAAAACACATACTTCTAAGGGAGGAGGGCAGTTGCTGAAAAACTGTTTTGTTACACTTGAAAGAACATTTCTCACAGAATTAAAAGTAATGCTGTTAGAAAGCAGGGAGGAAAACCCCTGCCCAAAATGTATTGCGTGTCTTTCCCCAACTTGCCAAAAGAACAGACACAAAGCAGGCTATATTCCTTTAAGAAAATTAATTTTATTTTATTCATTTATATATCAAATTTAGAGACTACCCACATCACTTACTGAGCAATTCTGAAAGGCATACAATTAATTGCACTCCCTTTCTTCTTAATTTATTTTCTTGTAAAGTTTCACTTATAACTTGTGGAACAGTGTTTATTTTTAATTATTGGCCTGGGATTTTGGACCCCACACTGAGGTGGTTTTTCTTTTATATATATATGTGAACGTGTGATGGGTGGATCCATATAAAAGTACATGCCTTAAAATTGCTTTCTGGAGAAAGGTCACCTGAGTTGGCTCACTAGCCGGACAGCATACAGATGCATCTGCCTGCAGACACTAAGATGTCTGTCCTGGGAAAAACGCTGATGAAATGGGACTAGTAAGGTCCACCATTTCTCTCTCAGCAGCACATGTTCTGACATTACTGCTTGCATTAAACCATGACATGGCATTAACCTGCTCTGGCATATTTTTTTCTGCCATGTCATCTGAGTTTGCCTTGTCCCCACCCAGGAATAAGACAGAGTTTAAAGCACCCCATCCTCTGTGATCTTTATACATAGGCTTTATCACCTGCTATTCTGGAAAGAAGTCAGGTAGTTGGCCGACCCTGGAAAACGAGAGCAGGGTACAGATAGTCAGGTACTGTAGTTTTCTGCCGACTACAGGATGGGAGATGGCAACTCAACAGTGGTGAAAGGCCTGGAGACCCGCAAATGTAGGTGCAGATCTAGCAAAGAGCACTTTATTTTTAACAATCTTATGCAAACATCCAGGATTGATCTGATTTTTAGCAAGGCATCCACTTCCAACATCGGGAACAGAAGATTCCACGCAAATGGTTTACCAGATAGTTAAGCTCATTTCTACCCTTCCCGTCCCTTTAAAAAGAGCCAGACTAAGCTGGCAGGTTCGGGTGAAATTCCACGGATCTCGACAGATGATCGCTTCCTTCGGCAGTCGATGCCGCATTCCTTCCTCCCAGATCTGGGTGAATGGCTTTCGCCTCCCTTTCCACGGGGAGCGGGAAGAGCCAACAGCAGGCATTAGAGCCAACAGCCGGCATTAGGCATCGCCCTGCAATTCTGTCTCGCAGCCCCACCCCCGCGGAAAGGGTTACCTGCTGCATCAAGAAACCACTTGGTGTAATTCAATTAGTCAGGTTTTCAGAAGGTGGGCGAGTCCGTTTGGTGTAAGGGCGGGCCACGAGGCGAAGGAGACGCCTCTTTTGATAAGATCGGAGTCCAATCGGGTTGGAGGGAAAGAAAAAGGGAAAAAGCAATCAATAAGCAAACAATCTGGGCTCTGACTGGCTGTTCCAGGCTTTCTCCTCCTTTTCCCACACAAGTAAACTGCATGCAAAAATCCCACATGATCTACCAGCAGCGCTTTCGCTCCCAAGCCAGCCGCTTGCGCCGTTTCTGCGCACCAGCACAGACATAAAACGGAGGCTTCCAAACCTGACGCTCATACCCATTAGGATGTCTGCCACGGTCCCCGCATAGAGCATCTACGCAGCCCGTCTGTTGCCCGCAGACAGCCATCCCGCGAGCATCCCCGCTTTTCCTTGGTGACTGCTGACGTTTCATACGCGGGGAAGAAACCAGTCGTTGCAAAAAAAAAGAAAGAAAGAAAGAAAAGAAAAAAGAAAGAAAAAGGGAGAAAAAAGTGGGCGTGACTGTTTAAAGACCCCCCCCTCCCCTTTCCTTCTTCCTCTTTGGCAGTGTTGACTTCTGCTCCTCCAATCCTGGCTGCTCCTCGCGGTCCCTGCCTGCCAGCCGCTGCATTCGACTTTTCTTTCATTTGCTTGGCGGACTGGGGAGAGAGGCGCTCCCCCGCTTCTTTTCACTCCCGCCGCGGCGATTTCTGAGGGCGGGGAGCAGCTGCCTGCCGGGCAAACCCCCGGAAAGCTTTCTTCCTCTTCCCCCATCGCCCTGCCTTTCTTGCTCGCCCTCTGATGTAGGCGGCCGCTGGGTTTCCTCGACCTCTT
Organism: Boaedon fuliginosus; assembly: GCA_027560395.1. Classification (NCBI taxonomy): domain Eukaryota; kingdom Metazoa; phylum Chordata; class Lepidosauria; order Squamata; family Lamprophiidae; genus Boaedon; species Boaedon fuliginosus. The sequence continues at coordinate 237,157 of JANHGC010002714.1, read as the reverse complement.
CTCCCCTCCTCCGTCCCCCCGTTTTATTTTAATCCCACCGCTGCCTCCCTTTTTCGCAAAGTTGACATTCCAAGGACTCGGACCTAGCTTCGCTCCCGGAGCCACTTGGCGAGGCTTGAAGGAGAGACCGCCTGCTCCCACCTCCTGGGGAGCCGAAAAGCTGCTTTTTCGCCCTACCAGCGAAAGAAGCCCCGAGAGCTGGAAGACGTCCTTTCTCCCACTTTCCACTTCTCATCCTCTCTTTTCCGAGCACCCCTTCCAGAAGCGAGTCGCTTGGGATTGCAAACTCCTCTCGGTCCTCTCTCTCCCCTTTCCCACCGCCGGTTCTGGGTCTGCGGATTCCGGCCGGGTTTTCCTCCATTCGTCAAGCCAAAGAAGAAGAACGGAGCATCCCTCCCAGAGCGAGCCAGACGCTTCAACTCCGGCCTCCCGCAGCAGCAGCAGCAGCTCGAGATAAGCGAGCCCGAGCGGCCGTCTGCTGCCGCCTCGGAAGCTTTGCCGCAGCAGCTCCTTCTCCTCGTCGGACCTCCTTCTCCGCTCCCTCGGACCCTTCGCGCCAAAAGGCGGAAAGAAGAAAGTCCCAGAGAGGGAGAGCGCGGGGCGGGGGGAGAGCAGCCCTTTCCGAGGGGAGGGGAAGCCAGGACGGCGGAGCCGCCCATAGCAGCGCTGGACGGGGGCAGGGCCGGTGCATGTCTCGCCTTAGGCTCCACACAGGACTCGCCGCCGTGAATGAGCGCCTCCCGCCTTCTCCTTCGCCGCCGCCGCCTACTGCTGCCCGGCTCCTCGCCCAGCTCCCCCTATCGGGACACTCAGGCTCCCTACTAAGGATCTCGCCTCGGGACCGGCTTTTTTTCGACGGGGATCTCCTCGAGCCTCCTCGTTTCCCTTGTACTTTTCTCTTTGTGTGTGTCCTGTGACTTTCTGTGGTTCGTCCTTCCTTCTCTCCCCCCCTTCCTCCTCCTCCTCCTCCTCCGCTTCTCTCGGTGTTTTCCTTTGTTCTTGTTCTTTTTTGTTGTTGTTGAAAAGACGCACACGCGCTCGCAGCTTCTCTGTCTACCACTTCGCCGTGTCTTGTGGCGGGGAGTGATGTTCCACGTGGAGATGTTGACGCTGGTCTTTCTGCTGCTCTGGACGTGCGTCTTCAGCCAAGATCCCAGCGCCAAAACGGTGGCCGATCGTTATGCCGTCTATTGGAACAGCACCAATCCCAGGTAAGGAAGGAAGACGGCGCACTTTTAGCACCGGCACAGCCTTGAGGGGTTTGGCACGGCAGCATTGTCGGGGTCCGGTGCTTCTTTCAAAGGGGTGCTTCGGGGAAACGGACAAACGGCCTCTCTTTCGGACGCTCCCAAGAGCTTTGCGCCCTCAATTTCGCGTAAGTGGATGTTGAGGGAGGGGGACTCATTTGTTCGTAAAAAGAGAGCAAACTTTTTCTCGTAGTCATCAACCCAGGCAGGTCTAAAAGGCATGGCCTTGGACCTCGCCTCTTTATTATCCTTGTCGCCTCCAGCTAATTCCCCCCTAATGACCTAGTTGTACGGCAGAATCGCTTCTTGGATCATCGGGAACTTGCTGGTAAATCAGTGGCGAAAGCGAATATAGGTGGGATTCAAACGTCCTGAAACGGCGTCCCCGCGCGCGTGTGCGTGCGATCCTGTGGAGGGCCGGGTTTTTGTTATTTTCTGCTTTGATAGGTAACAACTGTTCTCGGGGGAGAGAGGAAATCACCCTCGGGAAATTTTGAAGAGGCAGTGCAGCTAGAATTGCCGCGGCGCTCAGAAATTATGTCAGTCTGAAGTGTGTTTAGGTTTAAAATATTAAGCTATGTTTATATTTGTAGTCGCCCTGGGCTGCTGCGGCGAGACTCCAGTTACATCTAGCACCTGTTCTGAGGGCCCTAGAAAGCAGAACTGTTGCTCTTTCTCCCCGGGTTCAGTTTTCTCTTTGTTTAACACGGTTAGTCTCGAGTAAACTGTTTAAGTCAGACTGAAGGAATAAAGAAAACCTCCTCCTGCCTTCCTCAAGGTTTTCAGGGTTTTCAGATGATCCTTGGTCTTGGAGGCTTTCCACAGCAGAATGACTCATACTGTCAAGAGTATGCATTCACGTGCAGGAGTAGTTGGTGATGTTTGCACAGTGCAAAAGTAAAGTGTCTTATCTGTAGCTGATGATTTCATGGTGATTTAGCATCATTTGCCAGTGAATGAAATTAAGGTTATTCCGCATTAAATATATATGCTTTATGTCCCAGAACAAAACATCCTCAAAATGTTCAGTTGAGATTGTGTAAAAAAACTTTTCTGTTGCTTTTTGTTTTCTTTGCTTTAAAAAAAAAAACAATTCTGAGTACAAATAAAACTTTTTTGGGGGAAGGGCTTGTTTCTTAATTGTGTAACAATTCTAGAGTGAATCATGCAGTTGGATTAGAAAGTTCTTTTAGGGGTCTGCCTACCCCTAGCATTTTTCTTGTTTTACACTAGCTGATAATAGCAATCCTTCCTTTGCTGTTTCTGCATAAATAAGGTGAATGTTGTGTCAGCTTGTTAAAATGCAAATAAGTTGTTCAAATATATCAGTAAGATTTTTATTTTGCTTTTCTTAAATACTCTAGGCTTATGGATGTTTTTAACTTACATTAGCTTTGTGCTATGGATTCAGAATCCTGTAGCATATTGATTCTGTTGCTGTCGTAGGTAATGTTTTAAAATAGTTTGGTAGTGCTTGCCAAAAACTCTTTTACTGTGTTTGATGGTAGAAAGAAAGTAGACATTGCCAAAGTAAAAAAGAAAAGGTAAAAACTGTTCGTTTTTAAATACATCAAGTTTAGCTGGCTGTCCATTAAGTTAATTTTAATGTAGTTTTAAGTAAAACAATACTTGAGGATTAGCAGTGAATGGTGTTCCTATAAGTTAATTTCCTTGATAGTTACTGTTGTACTTCCAAACCTTGGCACATCTTCCCATCTTATTAAAAATAAAACTAGCTAAAAATATTTCAACTAAAATAAGACAAATCTGTAATAGGTAGAGAGCTCTGGGAGAATTTGTCTTTTTTTGAATGATAAGTGTTATATCATAGAATAAAAGTAACATGCTGAAACATGCATTTGTCAAAGGTGGTGAAATAATAAACTGAATTTGCCCACTTTGCTTGTGAAAGCGGAAATGTTTGCTGCTTTGAATTTGACCAAATGACTTGCACATGTTGCTCTTTTGCTTAAATCGAAGCCGGGTATTAAATGTTTTGTTTCTCTGCCTGTTGTGGTATCAATTAAACATGTGATGTAGTGCAGTACTTCAATATAAATAATCGCTAGGACAGTGAGGTCAGAACTTGAACATTTAAACCAATGAACCCAGAAACCAGTTGTATTAGCGAATACCTTTTTAAAGACTGCAAAGAAACAGACATGTACATATGTATTTTAAAATACCAGAAGGTAGTGGGTTATAGAACTTTATCAAAGTAACATGTGGTTGATGGAGAGATACATTTCCTACCATATTACTGTATTAAAATGTATGAAATTGATTTTGTGGTCTTAAATAGAGTATGATAAAATTATATATATTTTCCACATTTGTTCATTCATTTGACCTACTACAAGCCTTTTTTAAGACAAATATTAGAATGTAATAAATTTTCACACTTTATGTTTTATCTTTGGAAGTTCAAAGCCAATAGTGTAATTTATCATTGGAGTTTTAATTAACATGAGATATATTACTTGACAAGCAGACTTTTACATATTTTGACTCGTATACTGTTAGAATACTCTTTTATGAGAACTTACTAGTTAAGCTAGAGTGATACAAGGGGATTTACCTCTGAGCAAATATTCATAGTACTGCATTGTAAAATCCAAAGCCATAAGAAAATTAGGGTATTGTAAATTAATTTGAATGGAAAAAAGTTCATAAAAAGAAAAAAAAGTTTATGTATAGATTTCTGTAACAATTTCTGAGTTTATAATGCACTTCTAATTAGAATGTTTACCCAAATTTTATATACAGTTAATATACAGAATTAGATAAAATAATTTAAATGGGAAACACCAATATTTTAATTAATTAAAAATAATATAATGCTTTGCTTAAAAATAAATATATATCCAAATATATGTAAAAAACATATGAAATTTTATTCTGAAATACATTCGATTATATTTTGAAAACTTGTGAATGCAAATTAAGTATTGAAGAAATTATGACTAGATTTGTAATATTGCTAGATGCACTAATTATGAATTAAAATAAGTTTATTCTTCAAATATATTCACAGTTCTTAAGCGGGTTGTATCATCTGTGCTATGAAATATTTGAAAAATTATTTTAAATCTATAGTTGGCATAGCAGATACTGTTAAGGACATATGTGGACCTTAAACTTTAAACACTGTACCACTGATGTCTATGACTTTGGAGTCTGAATTCTATTTTCAGTTCTTCTAAAGTGATAAGTTTTATAATTTTGAGTATTGAAATATTCACACTTGTATATTGTGTTTCTAGATTAACATTTTCAAAACTTGTAAATGCAGATATATTTGAGCAGTATTTTATAGAAATGTATTTATAAGTCCATCTAGAATCTTAAATGAAGTATGCATATAGTTAGTCTTTCCATTTATATAGTTAAACATATTAAAATGGAACATGTCCGAAACCTATGGCCATTTCTAGAGCAATATATGGACATGGGTAAATGTAAAAAAGGTGTATTCCTATGTATTAGAATGATGCTTATTTACATGCAGTACATTCCTGTGCATGTTTACTAGAAATATTTCCTTCTAGGGGATTTAGTCTCGTACAATAATGTAATATTAGCCATAGATTCATTAATAGTAGTTATCACTAGAATTTATCAGAGATGTGAAAAGGAATATGGAAGCATAAAATGAATCGTTTATCTTCATACTGCTCTTCCTGTTAAAGATACTTTAAGAGAGATTCAAAGATGATCACAAAGCTATAACAATTAGTGTTATTGTGAATTGTTTGTCAATGAACTTAGACTTAAATATATTATATTAAGACTGCATCTATGCTTAATTGTATTAGGAACTTTAAGCTGAGTATGACCAAGCAGGCTACTTAGAATTATAACTTTTAATAAATTTCATGCTACATTAAAAGTGCTTAGCTCTTCATAATGAAAGATCATATTGATAATATCTTATTTCATGCATTTTTTTCTGGATTTTGGATATCACTTAAAGTTTTAAAGACTTAACATGTTGAAATCCAGTAGCAGATGACAAGTAGTTTTGTTCCAGATGGTGTATAAATTTTCACTAGGAATAAATACCTGGACAATTGTAATGTTGTTTAAAAATGTTTTAAATTTATTTTTCTTTAATAAGAATATAATACTTTATTTTTAATAAGAGATCAATGGTTTTATTCCAGGCTTTCACAGCATAAAACATTGGAAATTAAAAGCTGATGAAACCGGTCTCCAGCCCAATGAATTTCGTATGATTAGAAGTGTACAGGAAAAAAATAGCGTTACATACAATTTAGTTGGTTCAAAAATTGTTCTCTTTATACAGTGATTATCAGTACAGTCTAGCCTTTTGCTTTAGACATTATCCATTCAGCAGCTACATAGACTTTTCTCTTCATCAGTAAAAATACAGCAAATAAACACACCTCTACTTTTACAAATATTCTTTATGGATGTCTTTTAGAATTTAGGACATGGTGGCCTGTTTTATTGTTAGAAATAGCTAGATGATGTTGTTCCTTACAAATTATTTCCCTTCTTCTTGCAGACCTAGCAGTCTGCCATCTCTGAAACAAATAGAATATGTCCAACAGACATCCTGGGATTTCTGCTGTGTTGACTTGATCAGATGAATGTACACACAAGCACACAGGTGCTGACATTAATGTTAGGGTGGGAAAAATGTTGTTGAGAGTAGTTGCCTAGTTAATGTTACACTCATACTTTTTAATTACACTGTATTTTACATTTTTGTTTAGGACCTAACAAAACTTAAAAAGTATAATGATTTCACTGTGTTTAATGAGAAAACTAAGCATTTCCTGTTACGATCAATATATCTGAGTTTATAGTTTGGCTTCAACAGGCCTTATATTATAAGTTATAACTATTACTGATTATGCACATTGCTTCCATAAATTATTGTACAATATGTAATAATGTTCCTTGAAATAAAGATTACTTAATTAAAACTAAGAATTATCAGATCTTATCCTTAGAAGCTTAATATATTGTTTTGCATGGTCAAATACTTTTATTTTTATTAGTTTTCACTGAATTATTTTTCAGTGCAAACTAATGTTACAGTAGAAAAGTTTGTTTTTGCAGTTTTTAAAACTCAAAATTGCTGAGAGCAATATAGTGCAATTAAAAATCTTTTTATCTTGTAGCTCTAAGTTGTAAATGTTAGTTTTATTCAGTCAAGGTTGCTGACCTATAATAAAGAATTTGAATATTTGAATATTACAACAACAAACTAAATTCCTACATTAAACACGTTACTTTTCAACTTCTAGATTATTAAACCATTCTTCCAGCATTACAATTCTAGTGAGACATATGCCTTTGAGAGCAGTGTGTGTGTGTGTGTGTGTGTATGTGTGTGTGTGTGTGTGCATATATATTGTGTGTGTGTGTGTGCATGTGTGCATATATTTCTTTCATTTATGTTCAAATCTGTAGTCATTCAGAAATTAAATGTCAAATTTACAAGACAAATGTTTTTGAAACCACTTTCTGCTGACCTTAGAGCTATTGATTTATCACCCAAATGTAACACTCAACACATTCAATATTTCTTGTAGCTAGTCTTAAACTTGGGTATGATTCATACACATTATTCTAAAAGCCACTAGAGATAGACTTTTTAAACAATTACAAAACTAAGTCTATATTTCCTTCTTATAAAGCAGTGTGTGTGTGTGTGTGTGTGTGTGTGTGAGAGAGAGAGAGAGAGAGAGAGAGATTACAGACCATTACTAATCAGACTATACCTTGTACTAAAGAAGTTGATTTTGTAGCTAGTGCTGCATTAATTATGTAAATATAATGAGGTGTTTGGCTTGATTGCCAAAGAGATCCTCTGTATATCTGATAGTTTATAGATCAGTGAAACTGCCCTGTCCTGATTTTTCAGTTGTGAGAAAATGTGATCAAGTGTTAAAATGTTATTAATAAATGCAGAAAATAAAAACTTCGTTCTCTTTCTTGTGACTAAAATAACGTTGTCCGCAGTGCCTATGTACTGCTAGTTTATTTCTGTAAGCAGAACAGAGTGGAGAAAAATGGATTAGGTAAAAAACAAAGCCATCTATATCACTTAATCACCGACATACATTTTAATTGTACATGGTTGTGGTGATATTCACTGTGTAAATGGGTATACTTTGTTCAGCTGCTCCGGCACTCCAAACTTTTCTGCATTCTCCAGTTACAAACATAAGTGGAATAACTGTTCAGAGTGCAAATTCTGTTTTTAATGATGCGTAATAACCATGTATCTTGTGAACAACACCTTCTAATTCTTTCTGACTCTAACCCTAGCCCTAATTCTTAAAAAAAGAAAATCCAGAGTTAAAATATGTCCCCATTTAAATGAAAAACTGTACAAGACAATTCCCTACTAAAACTTTTTTTTTAAATATTTTTTTAAAAAATAAATATTTTGGTACGTCATAAATCTCAAATGGCTCCATAATTTATTTATTTATTAAATTTATACTCATTGAGAACAGCTATTAGCACATTCATGTGTTCATTTGTAAATGTACAAATTGTTCCGGCAAAGAATTGTTTTACTAATCCATTGATTCAATTTCCAAGGTTTTCATCTACTAATTTTTTATTTGTGATAAAATCATTGAATTATTTTGAGTCTCGTTTATTATGAATAACAAAAGTAGATGGAAATACAGCAAATGATATATTTAATATTTCAAATCAAATCCTAAACTATTGTACATGTATAAGACTCAAAAGCTATTATATTTTTATATAAATAAAATAACATTCTTTCAAGGACCTCAGAAATATTTACGTAGACAAAACTACAGTGTTGAATCTTACTTTGTAGATTTCATTTTTCTATCACTTAAAACTTTTTGGTTAGCGATGTGGCTTGAACCAGCTTTTTTGCTTATATTCACTTTTCTATATTATTCCTGTGAACTATTTTTTAATCCCAAATGAACATTAAAAATTATAAAATATTGGTCATAAAATAACATTTCTATTCTATTCAGATCTATTTGCTCAGTAAACTTAACACCCATTTCATTGAATGTTTATTGGTTGAAATATGATTCAGTGAACAATATCTGAAAATGGAATTTAATTTAATGTATATACATTCCCATAGAATGGGGAGAAGAAATTTCTGCCAGGTTTTTTTTTCTATTCCCAGATTTAGATTACTACTAGCTGTTGGTCAAAGATGTTGAAGAGGAAGGAGAAATTTGTGAAAATCCTTCCTGTTTTTTCAGCTAAAGCTTCTGCTGCTCTCAGTATCTCTATTACAAAAGACATACTAATTTTATACCTATCAGTTTTAGAATTATTAAAAGTTTTATAACCTCCTATATGCATGCGCCACAAACAAATAGTAATGGTTAATGCTTTTTATAATAATCTCTTTTCTGTATTTTTTAATTTAAAGCATTCTAAATTTTGATATACATTCACAGGGAATGAATACATAAAAATAGATTGATAATAAATAGATACATACACAGATACAAACCACACATACTGTATACAGAATGTATCAAAAGTCCCTATAAGTCAGTCAAAATCTTTTCTTAATATATCTTTTCAGAGAAAAGGAACGTTCATAGGTTATGTCTCAAGCGAAAAAATATTTAGAACAAAATGGCAACCAATTAGTACTTTTAATATAATTTATATAACAACTGATGGATACATCTAAGTATATATTGAACATAGTTGTTTTTACTTTAAATTTCAAGATGTTCAGTTGACTGCTATGTCAAAAAGTGATGCTTGTAAATCCTGTAATTGGAAATTGTAGTATATAATGCTAAAATGTTTCAAAGAAGGATTACCTGTTTTGTGAGTAAAGTAAAATGCACATTTGAAAATTTCCAATTAAGGTGAATTCGTTCTTCAATTATTTTGGAGATCTACCCTACAAATTAGTATTAGAAATTGTTTTAACAAAGGCAAGGTAGTGACAAAATATGGCATTAGTACCACTTTTGCTTAAAAAAATTCCTAAACATTTTTCATACTCATAAAAAAATAGTATTTTGTAACAAGTGAGTTTAAGAATACAGGATTTATTTATATAATAATTTTTGTAAAGAAGGACTAGTTTGAAAGTAATGACCTGAAACATAAGTAGAACTCTTTTTTTTTTTGCATTGCATTTACACAAAAAATGCCATCAAATGTTAATTCTGTATCCTCTTAGATGGGAGTAAAGACAATGAAATTCATGATTGCACACTTATAAATCAACCAATGTAAGGTTGTATTGTAAATAAAGGCTTGCATATCCTTTGGAATATGATTTGGAAGAAGGGCGTTGGAATTTGGGATTGTGCAGCACCTCATTGCTATAATTTCAAGCAACTTGAGTTTTTTTCAGGCTTTGTGATGGAGTTTTAAGAAATTCACTCGTTAAAATTTTCTGTGGCTCCAGAACATATCTTTTTTTGCATTGATGTGTAAAAATAATATATGTTGCTTTATTCATCAGCAGAGAGGTGCTGTGCATGCATAAACTCTGAAATATTTCTTCTAAATCATAGTTCTAAACCAGAAAATGACAAACTATATCATTCATTCATTCAATTTCCACCCAACTCAACCCAATCTGCTTACAATTCTAAAATTATAAAAAAAATTAAAAGTAATAAAGCAATATTTAGTACCACAAATTTGTGTTTGTTCCTAACCATGTTAGAATTCGAGGGCAGTTCTTCAAAGAAAACTTTTGTGGAATAATTTTATTAATTGGTGAAAGGATTCATAATTTTACAGAAAAAAGTATTTGTTGCTTTGCTTCATATATTTTGTCAAAAAAAAGTGAAATTTTTGGAAACTGATACGTTTTTTTCCATATGCGTACATTTATGTTTTGTTAAATTCATTTATTATTGGTAAATTCATTGAAATCACACAAGCCAAGAACATTTCCATGCAAGGCAACATCATTCTTTATTTGTTTACTCTTGTTGCTTCAGTGCATTTTGCCATTCTTTAGCAGCTTGGCTTATTAAAAATTAGTGATCCATCACTAAGAAGGATACAGTAGTAGTGTTGATTCTTAGAGGAATTTTGTGCCAAGCAACAAGAAATAATAGGAATACAAGAGCTGCCAAACGTGTGTTTTCTAATTCCTAATTAGGCAACAACTTAGAGGAACTGACATTGTAGGAAAAGGCGGTTTCTTCTACATTGAATAAAAAATACAGAAAAGGAAACAAAAGGGAGATAATAGTCAAGTATTAGCTACCGCTGTTTACAAGACTTTTTCATCAGTTCAGTCTGAAAAGCAAAATAGATCTTGGGTTTTGTGAAATAATGGTTATTGATGCTTTCGGTTACTTTAACATATTAATAAGCAACAGCTTCAGCAGAATGTAAGGACGAAGGGCTAGTCCTTTCCCCCCAATTATGTGAGCAATGGCGTATGAAAGTAAAGCAACATATCAATATTTCTGCTAGCCAGTGTTGCCAATAACTCCTGGCACAGACTTTATCATAGTTGTGATGCCATTATTAGCACATTTTCTTAATATATACAGTGGGAAAGACAAGAGTTATAACTGTCATGGGATTTTTTAAAAAACTCTATTATGCTGCTAGTATTTTTGTTTGGCATTTAAGCAAAAAATCCAAGATAGAATACATGTACATTTTATTTGGCTGTATTTTAAAAAAAGCTGTTAAGAAAAACAGTATGATTTATAGTTTCTAGTTATTTATGTATTGACTCAGACTTGTATGCTGCCTCATTCTATGGAATCTAGGTAAGTAAAATACAGATATGATACCGAAAAACAATCTATGTTAAAATGAAACAATAATCAGAACATTGAATCATCCATCTGCTAACTAATCCACAACTGAATGGCATAACATTATTCCTGGAAGGTTTTGTAAAAAAGTAGCATTTAACTACTTTTTTCTATGTAATGGGGAGTAAGTCACATTGATTTCGGGATGCAAGTTATTCCAAACCTGTCTTGTTTCTGAATTTCCACTCTACCTAGTTCTCTTAGTTAGGAACTCTCAGCAGTCCCCATTTGTAATTGGTATGAGTAAAGTTTAATCAGAGTAGTTGGACACAAAGATATTATGGACCCAACCCACTTAAGATATTACAAGGAAATCACCAGTACCTAGAATAAGTTGATAACTGGTGCAGCTCTTGCTGTAGAGGTATTAGATGTCTTTGCCAACTTCTAACCGATACAGTAGCTATTTTCTTCTTCAGATCTAGCATCAGAGTGGCCTCTGTTCTTTAATCAAGTTATGGTAATTTTTGAATAATAATTGAATGATATTTTCTTCTCAACTTGTATCAAGTCAATGATACTTTCTATTTTATTTATAAATGTACAAATACATACTTCAATCTAATAGCTGTGAGGATGTCGTATTGAATTCTGAGGGCTGAACTAAAAGGTTTCTTAGTTTACAGCATGCAATTGTAAATTTGTTTTTCCTTATAACAATGCATGAATGTTCGCATCCATGTAGTCACATGCATATAAGAGACTTTCTTATTCTTTTCACCACACAGAATTATATTCCCTTCAGTTTTAGTAGGGTTTTGAGTAAACTTCGGTATATGCTGAACCTTTGAAAGATGTGTTTTGGAAGACACATCATTAATACAATGCAGCTCTGCTAACATTCTTGTAGCAATTCTATATTTCCATGCATATTGTAAAGAATGTAAAGGATTACACTGCAATATTTTTACAGATTGCTGAAACAGTTACAATCCTTAATTAAATGTTTATCTATTATCCATTTAGCTAAGCCCATTTATTTGGTATCTGCTTATCTAAGATAAAAAAGTCTTATTTATTTTAATGGAACTGACTTTTGCATTGTTATATATCAGATTCAGACAATGTATCCATGTATCAGGCAGTTCATTTTATTTTCCAGCTGCAGGTTTTATGCAATACGAAATAACAGCATAAGGGGCCAGTGTGACTTGTGTTTGTATGTCGAGCACTTATTTCTGGGTGTACAAATTGCTGTTTAGCAAATTAGAAAAATAGGTAGGACAAAAAAACCCTGAAACATCCAAAAGCCTTTTACATTTTCACCATACAAAGTGTTATTTTGTAATTAAACTCTTTATTTTCAAAGGTCCAGAACAATATGTGTATGCACATAGGAATTTAGCTATGTTTTTGGTAATAAATTAAATCATTTGCTTACACTTAATACATATTTATCTCCTATTTTAATTATTGACCGCTACATTTGTTATGTTTCTTAACTATTTCCCCCCCCGCAAAAGATTGTTATACATAATATGTGTTAATCTCTGACAAACTGTAATACAACCATTCATTTTGCTTCAACAGATTAACAGAATTATTAGTTCCAAAGTCTATAGCTAAGTAACTGCAAATTTTAAATCCCAAAATGAACCCATTAGCAGTATGAAATAAGTAATCAGTGAAAACATAAACAAGTCGGGATTTTATAAACTTAACGTTGAAATCATAGACATGTTTAAGCAAAACAAATTCCTATTGTTTTCAAATGAGATTCACTTTCTAGTAAACATGTTTAGAATTTCAACCCATTTTAACTGCTTCCACGTTGCAGACATTATATGAAAACAACACCAGTTAAATCAGCTAAGTTTTTGTATAAATTGGTTTGCATTTGGAAAGTTATTTGTTAAAATAAATAACTGTTCTGATCGCATTGACAACATTTTAAAACTGGTGTTTTTACGATACAGATTAAGGATTTTTGTGCTTGCAAATTGGATACGTAACAGAGTCTCCCTTGGAATATATACGTATTTTTTTTAAATGCAAACAGAGCTAATAGGGATTGAAATCCATGTCATGACTTAAAATAGCCTTTGCATGATAAGATTTGATGTGGATTACATTTTCCATACTTAAATTTGAATTGAGAAAACATGCAGTTGCATAAACAAAAAGCAATATTTAGTTTGACTTTAAATTATTTGTTGCAGTCATAAAACACTAGAAATTATTCTTAATTAAAAATAAACAAATGTATATATTATATACTTTACACATTTTGTTACCAAACCCTTATAAGAAACATATGTAAGAAAAGATTGAAGATGATCTGGAGTATATGAAGAGGAGCGTATGATTTGTTTACTTTCATTTTTATCATCTTTTAAATTGGGATTGACATTGCTGGAACCGTCTGAACTTGTTCTGTGAAAAATTGGTGCAATTGCTGTATAATAGCACAGGATTTTGATAAGGAAACAGAATAATTTATAAAAATCTGATGCTTTAAACCTTGAATAAAATTTGGGTAAAGGGTTATAATGCTCCCAAGTTCACAAGTGAACAAAGCTCCAATCATCAAAACTATCTCTTCCTTTTGTATTCATTTCAACAAAAAAGAAAAGAAAAACTGGGCAGTGATTGCCAAAAAGTTGCAAAAGCAATTCTGAAGGGAATGATTTTGCAGATTTTTTCCCTTTTGGTTCAATAATCATTAGGTCTCCAAAAATAAGGTGGTAGAATTTGTACTGGAACCTAGTACTATTTAGTGCATAGCATGGGAATTGCTTTGTATTTTCTAAAAATTAAGATAGTAAAATGGAGTAGGATAGAAAACCTGTGGGCTACCATAGTAACTCAAAATAGGATATGACCCAATTTTTAAAAAGCTGATTTAATGTAATCATATAGTTATCCCTGAAGCCTTCACTGTTAATAATGAAAAAGTACTGTGCAGAAGAGGAATATTTTTAATGTATTTATTTTATTTTATTTTATTTTATTTTTATATATAAAATTATCCCTTCTCCTTTAGCAATAAATATTGAATATTGCATATTTGGGCCTAAAGTATAATTGCGGCTATTGAACAAATAATGCTACAATTATTTTATGATGCAAATTATATAGTATGCTATCACATGGTTTATTATGTCATACTGTAAAATAATTCTCAAGATATTGAAATTAATGAATTCTTAAATACTATTTTATATTACTAAATAAAGAAACAGTTCATAAATTATGTGATCTCTCTTTTATTTTCCAGTACCTAAGCCAACATTTCTAATTTCAAGAGGGATTTTGTATTAATATGGGGATCAGTTAAACAGTTGTATGCTGATGGACTAATTAGCTTTTGTGTGATTAGATAGGTGAATTGGTTTTTATCTTCTTACCTAGGGAAACCCAGGTGTTTTTCATGTAATTAAAAAATTAACAACTTTTCTTTTTAAAAAAAGTGCAGGCGACGAATTTATTATGCTAGATTTCTCTCCCTCAATCTTGAAAGTATAGCTTTACCATTGATAGCTGGTGCACAGTTGAACTCTCTACTTGGAAATTGTCTGACGGTGCCTAGGAAGAAAACCCATTTCTGATGTACCTTCTTTCTTTGGAACATACTCCTCCTTCTGGAGATTAGATTAGACCCTGACCCTGCTTTTCACGAGGCTTAAATACATGGTTCTGTCACTAAGCTTGAAGATTTGGATCTGTACAAGGGTTGTATTAATTGCTATTTTCTTGTTCCTTAGCTGCTGACTGAATTTGTATGCTTTTTATATTGTATTTTTGCTTTTATAATTTTTAATACTTATTACTTCCCAGAGACATGCATTTGAAATGGGTGGCTGTATAGATTGAAATAATAAATATTAAATGAATTTCTGATAAAAATTTGCTTAGTTTCATAATACTACCATTTTGTCAGAGGATTTGTTTTACCATTTGACTTCTATAGTAACTTTACAAGGTTTCTCCATCATAACATTTTCTTATAGTTACACTTTTATCCCCAGTAAAATATATAATATATTCATTTACTATGCTATTATATGAAGGATATGTATCCAGTTTTTCTCTATAGCTACATATTACTTCTATTATTCCTATGCATTTATAAGAGTAATATGTTAATATTTTAGATGAATTGTTCAAGGTGATTTCTTCTATAAACTTTGGCAGTTTGGTATTTTAACCTTTTTGGCAAGCTTCCCTAATAATAATAAAATCTGAAAATTTAATTATTTTGTTTATGTTATCATTAGAATAATTATGTAAATCATCCATTTCCTTCTGTTATTTCTTTTTTTTACCCTTATTTTTTTCCTGAACCTTTTTCTTCATTGGTATTCATATATGATTAGCCTATATTCTGTTTATATTTTAAACAGGTTAAAATAAGATATATTAATCTTAGATCTAATTGTATATTCTTTTTGGGGGTATTTGCATACCTAATTTAAACTGCTGCAAAATGCTGGCAGGATCTTTTCAGTTATATCTTCAACTATTTAAAAAGCCAATTGTTTTTCCATAGTCACACACCACAGCCGAGATTGAAGTATGCATCTGCTAGGAAAAAGTAATGGTAGACATAAAACACAATTGAATTCCATTGAGAAGAAATGGATGTCAGCATTATGAAGGGTTATAACTTATTTTACACTTTTGAAACTTTACATGCTTTAAAAATAGGTTACTTTTTTTCTGTAATGAGATAGAAATATGTATATAAATTTGTGACCTACTTCACATTTTTGACTTTTCTTTGTTTTCTTTAGTAGAGGGCAGCTTGCATTAACTTTCTCATGATGAAGGATTAGAGATAGGAAAATTGAAGAATAACCTGGAATAATTCACTGGAAAAATACTTCCTCTTCCCATCCCATAAACAACAGGCTGTCACAATTTAACTATCCTTTAGAAAAGCTAGTAAGACCTATCCAAAAGGTGCTTTTTTCCAAAAGACAATGGGAGTTTCTTGGTTTTTTTTCTTTCTTGGTTTTATTTTGCTTCTCATCCAAGAAGTTTCTTCAGTTCTAACTGACTAGAGGGGAAGAAAATAATCCCCAAGAAAGTCCAGTTGCCTTTTGGAAAAAGCATATTTTGGACAACCATGACCTGGATGATTGAGAAACTCCATAGACTGTTTAGACCTGTTTTTTTCCCACAGGGCCTTTGGGTCCAATTGAGTGGAGTTACTTTTGATGGTTTCATTATTGTGCCAAAATAGTACAGATTTTGGAGGAAGGAATGATTTTTCTGCTTCTCCTTATCACTATATAATCTAGATTGCTATCTACTGCCCTTATCACGTCAAAAAAATAAACAGTTTTATTCTTTATGATTTGCAGTGTTTTCTAGTGGTTGCCATCTCATATTGACAGTACCTTTTGTCTTTTAGTTCAATTCATTTGTAGAATGTTAACATAAAAAATACTTTTCCACTGTATTTATTTAAAGGAACATGTTGCATATATGAAATTGGTTTGTGTTAATAAATGTAGTTGAGATGCACATAATAACTATACCTTCATCATTTTCAGTTGTACATTCAAGTATTTCTAATCATGTTCATGCATAAACAACTACTGGTAAAGAAATCATCTTGAGGTGATAAAACATAGGACTCTAGTGCTAGTTTTTATTCTGCTTAAAACAATATTTGACTTAATGTTAACACAGCTTCCTAAGGTGCAATATTAAGTACTATTTGTATTACAATAAAGCATGAAAAATTACAGTATTCCAAACCATGAATGTTTTTATACAATATTATATATGGCTTATTAGTTGTCTCAAGTATATTGTGGTTTAGCTGCTTTTCTTTGTTAAAAAAAGAGGAAAATATAGAATAATTGAATTTATTATAGAAATCAGCTAGATTTAAATAAAGGCTATGTTTTCATTATAAACTGTACAAAGAAAAATAAACAAATAATAGAAGTATTATGGGTGCTTATTAAGCATGAAAATTGTGACAAGGTATTTAGAAGTATAAGTATTTAGAAGCATGTTAAAGTAGTTGGAATTATCCGACCAGCAGTAGTTTCAATTTCAGATTATTTTAATCCCTGAATTAATCAAAATAGATTAAATAATTTTCCTGTGAAATTTAACTTTGTTAAATTAGTTTGCTGAAAATATGGAGCATAATGAATTATCAAAAAGATAGGTCATGTTGTTTCAAGTAACCTATATTTTTTCAGTGGGTGTATTAAATAATAAATATGAACAAAGCTAAATGCCTTTGAAAAGAATAGAATAGAATAGAATTGGCCAAGTGTGATTGGACACAAAAGGAATTTGTCTTTAGTGCATATGCTCTCAGTGTACATAAAGAAAAAATAAAATATATTCATCAAGCATCATAAGATACAACACTACCTAGTGATAGTCTTAGGTTACTAATAAGCAATCAAATCATACTAGGAAACAGATAAAACAATATAAATTGTAAAGTTCCAAGCAACATGGTTATAGTCATAAGTGGGAAGATATAGGTACTAGGAAGGATGAGAAGAATAGTAATACAGTCTTAGTAAATAATTTGACCTTGTTGTGAGAATTAGTTGTTTAGCAGAGTGATGGCATTCAGGAAAAAACTGTCCTTGTGTCTGGTTGTTCTGGTGTGCAGTGCCCTATAGCATCATTTTGAGGGTAAAAGGTAAAACAATTTATGTCCAGGATGTGAGGGTTCTATAGATATTTTCACAGCCCCCTTTTTGACTAGTGCAGTATACAGGCCCTCAATGGAAGGCAGGTTGGTAGCAATTGTTTTTCTGTGGTTCTAATTATCCATTGAAGTCTGTGTCCATCTTGCTTGGTTTCAGAGCCTAACCAG